>JAMKCH010009572.1:0-97783 GCA_023653785.1 Ophioderma brevispina | reverse complement strand
CTCTAGGGATAATGCAATGGGGAACAGCATGATGCACTAGAAGTGAATCAAGTAATATTTAATACAATCAAGTACCTGAAAGACTCAGGTTTTTATTGCGTTGGGGGCCTGCGTTTTGGAACTCGACACCCAAAGGTGGTGGAGTCAATTTTGTCACTGTGGTCGTTAGTTTTTGAACAACTTTTTTGAAGTAGAAGAGATATTGGCCAGTAATGTGGTATCAAATGAAAGCTGAACAACATTGTTTATTAAGTATGGAAAGTGTTCATTGAGGTATCGTGAACATAGGCAGAATGGGCATTCAATTCAATGACAAAGTCGGGGGTGGTGGAGGGAAGCGGGGGGCATGAGGAAGCGGTGCGCTATGTATAATCTCTATGGGAAATGTAATTTTTAGTGCCTTGAAGTGAAAAGATGTTGATATTTTCTTTAAAAATCAATGTTGTTTTTCAACAAATTTGGTATCAATATAGAGCTGACAGCATTATCCTTTATGTTTATATTTTGTAAAATACCTAAAATACTACACTGCGGTAGGCCATTGATAGGCCTACTAGTACGTTCTCCAAGACAATAGGCTACATTAATTTAAAATAATAATAAGAACAGTGCTTAGAAATCCATTCAGTCAAGTATGATTTTATTAAAACCACTGAGCACTGAACCTATATAAATGATAAATACCATAGCTATAAGACAGATGCAAATGCATTATATGATTTCTTTTTGCTTCAGGTTATATCCGATGGCGTCAAATTAATTGAAGAACTAGAAAATAAAGTTGGATGAATTGGTCACAAAGCAATATCCATCCAATGCACAAAGGAATCACAGGCTATTATTATGATCAACATCAGACAAGCAATTGCTCATCGTACAAACCAAATACAAAAGGTACTATCATACCAAAGGATTGTATCTTGTATTTTGGGAGTGAACTTATTAAATCTCGCCAGATTTTTACTTTGTCAAATTCAGACGTAACCGATATTATGGGTGCCATTGCCATGTGAGAAACACAAAAAAACATTTCAAAAATTTTCTAAAATGTCCTGACTACTGTAAGGACTTTACACAGAAACTCTGTGTTAATAGCTGTACAGTGTATGGACATGAAGCAAAAGTTTAAATTTGCTGGGACATTTATATGTGCATTTACATTTTGTAATGTTATCGTAACATGTTGACGTGAAATGCCACGGCTCATCATTGCTCTCTTGCTCATTCAGTGAATGTTGCAAACCATTTTAAACTTTAAAAAAAGAAAAAACCTAAAAAATTAAAAAAAAAAAAAAAAAATCACTTATATTGTACATATGACCAAACAAAAACTGTGTGAGGATGGTTATGAAGTCTATGAAAGTTGCGACAAAAACGTATGTTTTATTTGGTCGGTTTTTGAAAAAGTATATCATTTTTTGTGGTGATAACCCCACCTACAATTATATATTGCTGGAAAAGGCCTAAGTATCATCTGCCAGAAAATGACATCATAATCAGATAGAGGTGTAACACATAAGTTTTTTGACATTATAACCATGGTCACTTTCAGTTGACATTTTGCCTCATTAAAAGTAAAGGTAGCATTAGAAACCTTACACCTGACACATGTTGTTTCTGAGTGTTTTTTTGGATTCTTGTCCATTCCTTTCAGGGAAAATGTATAATTTATTGTGGGGGGGGTAAAGTTTGAAGATATGATCATTTGAAGGAAAAAAACATGTCTGTGCAGACAAATTTCAAAATGGGTGGGTGTGACAAAAATTCGGCGAGGTTCAAACCGCATGGCTGGGGGTGTTTGTGATGGTTGATTTTCCATGATCTTATGTGAAATTATCAAAATCATATCAAAAATGTGTCAAATAACATTTTATTAGGAATTAAAAGATTTTTTGTTTTTGTTTTGGCCTCTAAGATGGTTGTCATAATGGATAGGCAGCCAATATTTAGAGTGGTTTCTCATTTTATTTTAGAATTATGTGATTTTGGTTTTAGTGACATAATTTGTCAAAAATATTGTATCATTCTTTTTATTCATGTAAAAATTGCACCACTCTTGAAAACAATGTTTCATCCAACTACAAGGAAGCCAAGACACATGTGGTATCATCATGATGCGTAAATGCATTGCGTTAAAAACCCGACAATGCTCACGAAATAAGAATAAAATGGTATCATTGTTTTAAAATTTACCACTTTAATGAAATATCCCCCTTATGAAGACTGGGCTAAAACAGCAGCATATTAGGATGAAGTTTGATGTAGAGACCTGGATCAACCCATAGTTCAGGTACTGGAACCTTCATGTGACCGTAAAAGTTGGTATTATGCAATTTTTTTGCTGAAATTATAGATTAGGTGGGTGTAGAATAAGAATCTGCCTAGGTGACACATGGGCATCCTTGGGCATTTGAGAAAATCCAAGATGCGTCGCCATTAATGATAATATTTATTATTTTCCCAACCATATATTATCAAACTATGAGTTACTAGATATACTATATGATACAATGAACAACTGTATGGCACTTGTAACATTAAGTAATACTTCAAATTCAAAATGGAAGCCAAATCCAATAATTTAAATTGCCCTATTAGAGCAAATACCTGCGATAAAATAGCTTGAACTACTTATGGTTATGTCATTAACACAATAAAATATATTTCTGATACTTTTAAAAATTAAAAAAAGAAAAAACCTAAAAAATTAAAAAAAAAAAAAAAAAAAAAAAAAAAATACCTTGACACAAATCATAAGTATTACAGGCGTCAAATCGAAATCAATGTGCCAATGACATTCGAAAAATGTACCTTTGATCATTACCAATGTACAACATACATTTCCAATTGTTTTAAATGTGCCAAAAAAAATCGAAATAAAACCAATTATGGTGCAACGTTTTAAAATACCATAGAATTACATTTTTTCACATATATTGACACTCATTTATATTTTGACACATTGTTTTATTCATCGGGATTACCTGGTATCACTTGGTTATATGATCATAGGTACATTCGATTTTTCATTGACACAATTAATTTATACTGAAGGTAATATTTAGAATTTGTGTAAAGTGTTTTTGAAGATATTCACGTTTTGGCTGCAATATGATTGACGTCATGGTACAACTTTCAAAGAATATCAGAGATACATTTTTGTGTCTAACAACATAATCTAAGTACTTCATGTTTATTTTTATCGCAGGTATTTGCTGTTTGTTATAGGGCATATTTTAAATTGATTAGATTTGGCTTCCATTTTGAATTGAAGTATGACTTAATGTTACAAGTGCCGTACACTTGTTCATTGGATGCTATAGTATAGCTAGTAACCCCATAGTTTAATGTAGGGTGAATATATATGTATTCAGTTATGGGACCACCATCTTGGATCTCAAATGCCAAGGATGCCCAGGTGGCACACGCCCCCCAAAAAAAGATTCTTATTCTACACCACCCTAATCTATAATTTTCAGCAAAAACATTGGTATATTATCAACTTTAGGTTCAGGGCCATAATTGGGACCATCTACACCCGGATACAAGATGGATATGCACAGTACAAGTGGTTTAGCTATACCCATATTACCCATGTGCTAATATGAAAATTAAACAAAGACGACAGCTTGGGCTTGCAGTACAAACTTTAATGGTCAGTCATGATTAAATAGAACGTGTGCAGAAACATTGCCTTAGCTAGTGTGTGTAATGGATAATGCCTTCAGTTGATCATGTCAAGGCCAGTTTACAAGGGTCTTAAGCATACTGCTATGTAATGTAGTCTTGAATTACTAGGCCTAGGAAAATTGCAGAGTGATGATATATTAATTGTGACAAAAGAGGCATGTTAATAAATATTTGAATAACAATAAAGGTGGATGACCCCGATTCTAGAATCTGATTTTCATGTTTTCTCCCTAACATGGAAGCATATCATTGAAACACGTGATTTAAATTGGTGTGATAGGTCTAACATTCATGTATCATTTTCCATTTACTACAGCATGTCTCAAAAAAAAATGGTACAATCGAAAACTGATTTTTTTTTTCAGTATTATGTCTCACATAGAAGTCATGTATTCATCCATTTAAAAAAAAAGACCGATTTCATAATTTTTGTTTTCATCTCATCTGTTTGTTTAAATCGAGAGTTAACGGCAGATTACTGCGGAAACAAAAAATCAAGTTTGTACCACTTCCTGGTGAGAAAAAACAGTGATCGAATAGTAAAATTAAGTTATTCAATTTGAAACAGATTTTAAATTCTTCAAAAGGGGTTAACTAATGAAACTTAAAAGATGCCTAATGGTGGATCTATCTTCAGTAAGTTCTGGCTTTTAAGATTCAGTGTATAATTCGAAATAATTTTGTTTGTTAGAAGAGAATCATCAACCGTGCAGAACCTGGAGGGGAGCGTTTTTATGGTCTTTGAAATATCATGAAATGCAAGTCCCTACAGAACATTGATACTTTGATTCCAGATCAATTTTCAGTTTATGACTTCTGCAAATCAGCAATTTAGTTCATTATGCACCAAAGATGTGCAATATTTGTATATACCAGGTATTGGCATGTGGAATCCAAGAGTGTTTATTTGGTTGACAATTATATTCATTCTGGCATGATGATTTTAACAGCTACAATTTTGAAATAATTAAAGCGATTCCATTTCATGACATGCAATACATTTTGTATTGGTTTATTTATGAAAAGAAAATATTATCCATGCACTGTTAAGTTGACTATTAAAGCTTGTGTTGAGAAAACTAGACTGACGATTTGGGTAGATTTGGGGTTTTTTTTGCAATCTATGTGAGTTCAAGAAAGCATAGCATAACTGTGCAAAACATCCTGCCTGTGCTATATGCATGGGCTTTATGACTTTCGATTGAAAAAAACTAAACAGGCCTCAGGTGCACCCACGGATTCACGCTTATTCGTATCATACATTTTATAATTGACGAAATAAGCGTGCAATCAATCGGTGCACTGAGCCTGTTTTGGTTGGTGGAATATCCTAAGCCCAATTAAAAGTGGCTCAAAATAGATTTTGGTAATCGACTAAATTGAGAATATCTCTGATTGACAAAAGCAAATAAGATTGAAACAAACACTATTAGAAAGCCAGTGGCTTTTTCTTTAATATCATGCCAAGTAACAAGACTTATTTTGAAATTTCATATTAACCAATTTTTTTATGTATTGTACCACTTTTTTGAGGCAGGCCGTAAGGTTATTTTGCAAGATACAAAGAACAACATCTATAGTTTATACAGACATAAATTAAACGATCATTCAAAATAAAATTCCTATGCAAATTAGATTTTGGTGTTATTTCGTGGAACTTTATTTTTATGGGATTTGGAAGAAAATGCTTTAACTTTTGAAATGAGAAAATCAGAGCTGTCCGTTTACAATAGCATATTTGTGGCAGGTTTTTAGCCAGCGACTTGAATCTAAAATTGTATCAATTTGATTGTTTGAAAAAATGACAATTTTACATTTAAATATTCAACCATCATGATTAGCATGATAGTTTAGAATACTGATTAATTCCTATTTCAAACAATTCAAGATGGTGACAGCGCCAAAATCCAACAAAAATGCTACCTTGACCAAATCTATTTTTACACGTTTTTATAGCGGCCATCAAAGTCAGTCGAGTTGCGGAAAATGAGAATAAGCAGTATTTGGGACCTGCACTTTGACTGTACAAATCTTATGCCAAATAAAGTAGCAAGTAGATGAAATGAAAAAAAACACGTACAAAAATAGTAGAGAATGCATTTGGACTATTTAAAATAGTATACTTGTTAACATTTTTAAAAAAAAAGGCGAGTTAGATAAAAAGCGAGTTAGAAACGGAGTTATCCCCCTGAACATCCATCAAGTCCAGCTGGCGAGTTACGCCAAACCCATCAAGTCCCACTGGCGAGTTACGCCAAACCCATCAAGTCCCGATGAGTAACGCCAAAGCAATTAGGATAACAAAAAAAAATCAAAGTTAAGAGAGTCTAGCAAAATGATAAACTGATTAGCTAAGCTCAGAACTTAATTAAAGAGGCAATGCCCGATCATTGCCTCAACTCACCACTCCACTCCATCAAGCCTGAGATTTTGATATTAATAGAAAACATGTATTTTTCTAATGTCATCTGTAAAATAATTTGGCTGAATTCTCTGTAAATCTAATGATATGAAGTACAGTACATTGTATTCCAATCCATATGGTTGGGTACAGGCAAAATTTGGATGTTTTGGACAAAGTAAAAGGTCTGTTGTGTTAATAAACACACCATTATGGATGGGCACTGATAATTAATGTGTAAACAGTCTAATACGGATAAACAAACCAGGTTAAATAATACAGGAAAGCCTAATCTAATATATTGTTCCTGTATTAAAGGGGCATTTTGTGATCCACAGATTTCCTCTCAAATTTCCTCAAAGATATTTATATCATCTGAACTGTGGCTCAAGCATGTGTGCCTTATCTTATGTACCATAATTAAAATGTATCTCGGAAAGAAATTACAAACAGTGGCCATGGGCAGCGCGATACCAACTAATGCTTGTGAACATCAAAAGGCAACATCAGCATCAACTGAAATTTTGGGAAATAACTTTTTCTTGGGATATCTAATGCCTAATTAACAAAAATAAATGTGTTGGGGAATCATGAAATATACATTTAATGCAATATCTCAAGTGACTCAAAATTAGTTCATTGAGTAATTGGGTTTAAAATGACATATTTAAAGCACATCAGTGATTTGCTAAGTCAGAAATCTTAAAAAAATCATCAAAAAATCTTTGATTTTTTTTTTGATGACAAGTATAGGTATCCTACCTCCCCTACAAGTGCAAAGACTCCCGAAAGCAACCTAATAAGGACAAAATCTTACATTTTAGTCGTTGCTGTCCATTCGGACACTTATACAACACGTAATTGAATGGAGATTCATATTTTGGGCACTGCTGTTTTCTTCCTTGTTCTGTTAAGTTTTCAGTTGCAAAAATAACTTTTGTAAGACTTGCCCTTCAATTATAAGCTAGTTCTGCAAATTTCAAATATTTTGAGTTTTGCGGGTGAATCATGTGTCTTTAACTTGCAAAGTGTGGCCAAATATATAGTGTTTCCAAACATTCATGTATAACCTATACAGAATCGACCAGGGTTGAAAGGGTTATTGTTTGCTGGCTCTTCCTCATTGGTTATGGCATCATATAAATAATATCACCCAGGGATCAACTTTAAGGATTATCCAGGCTTGAAAATAATTCACATTTACTAGTCTGATTAATAATTTGTGGGATAGGCACAAACACAAGCGCATGTAGACTGAATACAGAAGGAACATTGCACCTCGTTGTGATGCGTAAATGGTTAAAGACTGTGAACAAATCTCTATGTAGCATGTTGTGCTTAAATGAGGTGTGCATAATTATCTTCTGTCCAAGTAATTTTTAAACCAACTGTAAACAACTAAATATGTACTACTAACATTTCTTATTATTAAGTAATGATTATTTGCACCTAAAAGCCCTTTCAAAAAGTAATATTGCAGAGAATCATCCCCAAAACAGTTTCCATCATTTTAAACAAAAACAAATCCAATATTGACATTGGCAAATTCAATCCCTTGGGATGTTTACCTTTAAAAGACATAATTTCATACTCAAGCATTAGTGCATTGATACAATCTGACAAATATGCATGAATTGTGGCATTTCGACACCATTTTCAAGTGGAATTGGGGGGGGGGATTGGTCACTAGGCGTCGCCAGCGCCACAATGGCGTCAGTGACGCCAGAATGACGTCAGTCGAATTTTGGACGCCCAGTGCCGCCATATTGGCGTCAGTGACGCCATTTTGGCGGCCAGTGACGCCAGACAGAATGGCGTCAGAGACGCCGGAATGGCGGCAGTGACGCCCCCAGAACGGCGCCAGAGACGCCAAATGACAATACGACGCAATTGACGCCAAAAAAAGTAGGAAAACGACGCCGTTTCACTTCCCTAGTGTAATGGTACCAAAACCTTTATTCGCTCATTCTCAAAACGAGGGTGATATATCCAGATTTCAAAAGATTTGAAGTTTAAAAAAAAAAATGCCCCCATTCCTTTTTGTCATGTAAAAAACGTGCTGAGGTCCAAAGATACCCAACAACATTCTTTTCGTGATTTATTTCGAAAACGTATATTTTGGAAATAATTAATGAAAAACCGACATCTAAGTTAATTGAAACAGGACAGTAGATGATTTTGCAACATATTCAAAAAGCATTCAGACGGGATTCAGGCATTTGAACCTTAAGGCTTGTAGTAGATATTGATCTGGCAAGGAAAAGATGGAGTAGCCGGGGATTGCACATATACATATAAGGTCTGTGAGTGATGAAAACATGCTTTTCACGTTTGGTAAATGCTGGCAGTGTTTGTCAGCATCCTTGTTCCAGAAATTGCCACAAACTGGCCACCTCACCCCCCCCTCCCCGGAACTCTTCATGTTTTTACAGAATGTAAACATCCAAATTGTTTTCAAAACTCGTGGAAGTGATGTACCAGTAGGGTCCATTTCATTATGTCAATTTTGTTTTCATGCCATTAATGTCCCTTTAATAATGCATTAAAACATTAAATTTTCTCCTGAAATAGGACTCATCTATGTTCTTGTATCATCAATTTTGCCAGTGCAACATTAGAGACTGGCATCTGTCTTGTATGTGCATATTCTGTCTTCTGTGCTCTAGAAAACCAGCATGATTTGGTGCAGTCGGTTATGTAGTAGGTGAATATTATTCGCAGCTGGGAGCGTTCTCAGTGGCGGTCCATGCATTTGATGTGAATCTGATTTCCACTGGGCTAAACTCCTTTAATTAATAGTTTATTTCAAACCAAACATGGATATATATTAGGTCATCCCATGGCACTACTTCCATTTTCATTCCGTACACAGGGGTTGCTTCTCTGAAAAGAGGAGGAAAATGTTTAGGACGGTCACACAATTTGTCATATTTTTTTTCTAGAATAGAGTTCCTGTTAATTCTTTAGAATGGCACAAAAATGTATTTTCGCTGATTACCAATAATACAAATGACAAGTTGGAGGCGCTATTTCGCTCCTACCGAGGTCAAAGTTCCATACTAATAAAAACTATTAGAACTGTGCACAGTACTATCATGTGTTAAATATGTCACACCATCTAGCAACCTATGAACATACTATAGCCCACTATTTTGGAAGACACTAGGTGTGTTCAGACGGTGGCCTACTTTCGAAAGTAGCGTTACCAACGAAAAATTCATTTAATCCACATGGAACTTAACAACGACCCTTCCAAAGTTACCAGCGAGCGGCCTTCATTCTGTCATTGGTAAATAGCGGAAGTAGCGCGCCGCTCGTGCTGACCTGACGGTTAATTGCTTGAAACCCCGGGAAATCTCAACCCATTGTAAACAATGCCAAAATGGAATCCTCAAGCAGGAGTGTGTTTTTAAAAGCGATATTTTGGCTTCTGTTTTTCGTTATTACTCATCGACAGAGGATTTGGCAGTAACGCTGTTTATGCCGATAATCATTCCCCCTACACCAATCAGTGAGAAGCGCCAAACATGACATCAAAAACAAATGCATCATCAACGAAATGTGGTTCCTCGCCACAGAGACAGTTACGTGCAGTGTTCGTTTTACGGCACATTTTGATTCTCACTTGCTGTGATTAATTCACGATTACTCACTTAATCCAAATCATAAAAAGTTCTAATCTCGCACAAATACCAATGAATAGGTACTATTTAGATGTGAATACCGATCGCGAATTAATTTCTCTCTCCATAAAAATTATGTTAGGATTTCTTTTTCACAACTGTTCAATTCTTGGCACCTATGCAGTGTACAGTGCATCGCCCAACACGGGACACCAGGCTCTGTGTCAACGGTCACGTGATCGCGAAAATGGAAATCCCTCTTTGGAGTTGTCTTCAACTCACTTTTAATCTTGCACGGTGGGTTCCTTCCGATCTTGATTAACGCTGTTAAATCGCTCTCTCCGACCAGTTTGGGTTCCGTGTTCGCTTGTTTTTCTTCGGGGCGGTACTACTAAATGATGATGCCATTATGGGCGGCCTTTACCCTATAAATAAACGTTTAACAGAAAACAACGTTCATCGTCGTGACGAATTTCGGTTGTTACTGAAAACGACGACGAATAATGGCGCCTAAGTGAAACAAACTTGGTTGAGTGAAAACAACGACGAAATAGAGCACTATAGAGTGCACGAATTTGGACGATCGGAAAGCAGATAAACGAGGACGCTGATTAAAGCATGACCAGGGTGTGTGATGTGATTTGGGTAGGTGGGTACTTGGATATCTTTGCAGGTTACGGTTGCCACAGAATCATTTGGTTAGCAACTCCGGATAGCAGCATAGCAGCATGTTCGCCCAACGCACCATGTTTTGCAGTATTCAAATAAAAATTATTATTATACACCCTACCTTCACCGATCAGATAAGAACATTTTCCTGACAATAAATTTGTGATACCTGCCCCTACAATGTACATCCGTCTGGTACCGGCAACGTTTATGTTCATCGATTACTTGCTCATTTGAGACAGGCTGTGGAGGCAACGACATAAATTACATACCTCATCAGGGGCAAAGGTCAAAACATGTTCATCCCAGCTTATTTTAATGGGGAAAGTTTATGAAAATGGACGCTTGAGAAAAATATTTTTTAATTCTTTGTGATCAACACATTCAGATTGATCGCCCTTGTTCATCAATCCATCTTGCGGAGACACCCGTGTCATCATGCATGGGGACCTGCAAGTGAACAATAAACACAACAGAATACACTATGAAATCATGCCCAATTACAGGATACTGTTGTTTGCCTGCAAGTGTGCTCTATAACGGACACCGAGTACCTTGGTAATTTGTTAATATACTGTAGAACAATCTAAACTGAGAAAATGGTACTCATTTAGGATTAATAGGCCTAGGACCTTCAAAGGATAAAGCATACGATAAGGTACACAACCAAATCAAAGAAAAGGAAGCCAAAACTCTGCAAACAAAACAAAACAAACACAAACGTTAGACAGAAATTTTTAAAAATATTTTTACAAAAAGATGGTCCTTGAGGCCTGAAATTTTGGTCAAATTAGGATGGTGTGGAGCCGTGGAAAAGTAGGGTCTTAAGAAACATTCTTAATTTACTATCAAGTTAAAAAAAGTATCGTCCAAAGATATCAACTAGGCCTATAGCCGATACTATCATTGGAAAACTATCACAATTCTTTAGTGTTTACTATCAAGTAACTTCTTTCGATAGTTATATCACGATTTATATATATATATATATATATATATATATATTGTAAGATTTACAGTATTCTTCGTGTCATTTTAGTACTTAAACTTTAGAGTGTTAAAATAGTGTTGATATTCAAAGTTTAAATAGGATCCCCTTTCAATTTAGTCATAATAGGCCTGGAAAATTGGACATAAAAATAAAGTATTTGCTGTATTTCCAAATTACAGTCAAATACTGCAATATTAGAAGTGGTAATAAGTGTAAAAAATATGTTTATAGGCAAAAAGGAGCCTATGTTGGTCGATTTCGAATCGCGCCAGTTTTATTAATTTTGTTAGTTTTATTAATTATTTTTTAGGGTCGCATTTCATAAGTTGGTCTGTCAAATATGGTGGAGATATTACATTTGTCCCACAAATTGTTCAAAGTAAAATATTTCAGGAAGTACTGAATGTATGACAACAAAATTGGTGTCATTTTGTAGCTAATTTTGTTCTTTCTTTAATGCAACAAGTCCCATTTCATTTGAATGTATAATAGCGAAGTTACGTTTAAAATTGTCCAAGTATGTCAGGGTGGAGTCGGTGGAGGAGCAGTCGGTGGAGGAGCAGCCCATAGACTTACACATAAAAAACTGAAAATACACCAAATTTCTGACCTTTGTACCTGAAAAAGTATGTACAGTGAGGAAATAATTATTTTTCATAAGCATTGTTGATTACCTAAAGATGCAAAATTTCTGCAAAGAAACACCATTGCAATTTATGACAGGTGAGTAAAGGTAAAAATATACAGGGTGAAAAAAAATACTTTTGTGACATAATTTTAAATCTTAGTTGTATTATCGGTAAAACATGTCTTAAACTGTGTTAGTAATAAAACACTTGAGAGGTTATTTGGCACTGGTCATGTTGAAAACACAAGAAAATATTTGAGTAGGATAAAATATATTATACAGTGTGGTTCAAATTGTATAGGGTGGATGTATTTCATGACATTTTTGGTGTATTAAAGAATTTTTCAGGCATGCGTATCAGTCACAATAAAATGCTTTATTTTTGTACCTGTAGGACAATATTTTAGAAAGGGTGAATATGTGTTTAAGCATGGTAGGACCAGATTATTGCTTTGTACATCAGTGTATATTCAGAAGGTTTTCTGTTTGTATATGGCAGGACCCTATTTTTTAAATGTGAGGAAATAACAGAAGGATTGCCTCCATTTTGATCACCCTATATGATTTTATCAGGAATGGAGGGTTTAGAAGAGGCTTAAACTATTATACTTTCTGGCTACACGTTTACTAATTTTATTGGTTCAACTTCCATTAGCATTAAGGACAGGTTGAGCACCACGAAGTTTGTAAGAACAGGGTTAATTTTATTTCTGATCACCTTGTATAATCAAAAGTACACAAGAGTGTATGGGTTATATATGTTTGAGTAGAAAGCAATTGCCTTCCCATTACCGAGTGACCAGGAAAAAGATTTACTCTGAAAGTAGTATGAAAATCTTAAATATACTGGATTTTTAACTTAAAAATAAGCATATTTTGACCACCTGGATATTTTAACACAATGTATGTGAACTCTTATTCCTTGGTTGTTTGAAGGGCCTAAGAAATACCTTTCTGAATCCACATTTATTTTGATTCTAACTATCATTCAGAGAAGGAAACCACACAGTTCACCATGACAAGAAAAATGCTAACTTATTTGTTGTTTCACCCCTGTATATTTCGACCCACCAGTCTTATAAACAAGGTTATTGTACTAGTGTGTTGGCAACATTGTAATAGTAAGACTTTCAAAAAATGTAACTTTTTCATGGTTCCTCGAATGTTTGATTAAATGTATACTATGTGAAAGAAAAAAAACAAAAGGCACACAATACTTGGGTAGTTTTTACCATGTAATAGTTTTAGGACCACTTATGACAATGCGACTTAGACATAATACGTAGAGGGTCTTTATTTGTATATTACTATACTTTTCATGAGGACGTTCCTCTTTAAATGATACGCAAATTTTTCCATTGAAAGGGCAATACAATAAAATTACAGGGTGGTCAAAAAAAGTTGCAATGTGACGGTTTGAATGAAACAGGTTACCATACTCAAAATGAGTATTGTTGTGGACTCATTTAATTTCCCCAATTTCCCCAAATACCTACAACGTTAATTTGAGTCCAGCAACTTAAATGATTAAGAATTGGAGTAAGTAACATTAATTTTGTGTCCTGTTTGTGTACCACTAAATAGCCCGCAATATGTTTTAAAGCAGATGGTTAACGTGAGGAAAAAATTACTCGTTTGCACTTTCAATAAATACCACATTGGTAATCGGGATAATATGACATTTGATATTAATACCCCGTCAGAAATGTTGAAAATTACAGTGACCATGGAATACCGCAATTGCAGTAGAAATGCCGTCAAACTGCCACCTTAACGTCCAAATGGGTTGTTCATTCAAAGTTTCTCAAAACAGAAAGTATGAGGAGTAAACATTCTACCGGGTAGGACTACATGTACTCCATTTGGAAACATACGCAATGATAGACAAAAATTAAATATATCTAAGTGGGAATATCAATTTTTTTCAACTGTGTGGCAGTAAGAAGTACAATACTCCATCAGCATCAACTTTGTATAAACATGTAATTTGACGTGATTGAAAGTAGTAAGCCTGTATGGAGCTAGTGGAAGCTTAATAACTATAAATATAAAATTTTAATTTTGTAATTCTTTCTTTTTTGGTTTTATTTATTGAAAACAAAGGTATCCATTCTAAAGTACGTGTTGTATGTGACGAGTTTTAGAATTAAAAGGATTTAGCTCCATTGTGCACCGAAACCACCTGTAAAATTATAACCAAGTAATTGATTGATAGTAAGATAAAGCGTTCTTCTTGATAAAATAGTAATCCCTTGTTCTTTAAACAAAATCAAAAATTAAAATAATTATAATACCCTCCAGCTAAAAACAGCTCAATCACAAATTAGTTTTAGACATACATTTTGGATGCTCTAGTGTCTTACACAACATTTTACAATACTTAAGTACTTTACCTACAAGGCAAGTAAACTAAAGGCAATATCACTAAAAATGGAATAATCACATGATTGAACTAATGAAGCAATGATTCTATGCAGCCTTTCTCGATTCAGACGCAAAAACAGGTCAGCATTCTGCTACACAGGCTCTTTTTTCTTTTACATGGTACATCACTATATCACTATTACAAAATATAAAATCGCTAATTTTCATAAATACTGTAAAAAAGCTTGAATGAAACTGACAGTGTTTTGCTGCATTTGGAAAATAGCAAAATAATGTACCATTCATATCCAATCACCATGTCTTAATGGATTAAATTTAAAACGGAGCGTTATACGAATTTCGAGTTCAACATTATCATACATTTTATGAGTTTTCAATTCTACGATTATTAAGATTTACAGGAAAAAACTGTAAATTTTACAGCCTTACATGCTTCCATTCAAATTCACTGTGGGTACTCTGTACAGTTTGTTCGTTCGTTCGTGAAAGTCAAAAGCCACAGTGGAAGATCCGTCTTAACCAGTGAATGTTTCATCATCCAGGTTGATTAGGCTTGGAATTCCTCTTGGGGACTGGTAAACCTCACGTCATCTATGATGTGGCTAAGGTTGTGGCTCCCACAATCGCAGTTTGGTGAGGGTTCTACTCGATATTGTGAAGGAAGTTCTTTGTACGACCAACGCCAGATCTGATATGTAGGTGACCCCATGCTTTTCATATACAAGGGTCACAGGACCTTGGGCTTGCTAGATGGGCTGTCCACAAACTGCTTAAGTTCAAAGTAGAGGATGAAATGCTCAAACAATTCGGGCATTGATCCAAGAGGATCATAGGGATACTGTGACTTGCAGTGTTCATGATTGGGTAGCAAAGTGATTCGTGGAATCTCTGATCCTCAAGGGTGTTGGTGGTGGGTTTAGGCTACCAGCTTCATCACACTTCTTGGCTCTTGGCGAGCTTGATCGTCTGAAGTTCCTCCTAAGATTTGCAGAAGTTATGCCAGACAGAATTGGGAGTTTGATTGTAATATAATTTAAAACAAACTGTAAATGTTAAATTATATGCACCGTAAAATTTGATGGTGTTGGGGATAGGCCTTACTAGTTAGGGCGTTCGTCAGTGTTTTTATCAAAAGTCTGCACTGGAAAATGTGTCTTGCCTGCGGACAATAAGTTGGATGGTCATGATAGAATCTATTAACATTTTCCCAAGGATTTTGTTGGAAACAGCTTTCATCAAAGAATCAAATATCAAAAATAAAAACAGATGGGTCATGGTACTGTTTTGAGACCAACAATGTCAACCAAAGATCTATTTATTTTTAAGTTTTTAGCCTAAAATTTGCACAAATTTAGCTTGTTCATGCACTAGAAATACGAAATACTGACATTTCTGTCTTTCATTAATTTGTCAGCAACTTTTTAAAAACAATTTTTCTTTGGAATGAACAAAAAATATTTTCTGTGACTAATTTGTAGTTGTCAATTGGACAATTTTTAGAAAAATCTTCTTTTCAGTGTAGATTACGCTTGCTAATATATACAGTAGATCAGCTATTGTTTTAATGATCAAAAATTCTCTCTATCTCTCTCCCTCTTCCCTCTCTCCCTCTCTCTCCCTCTTTCCTCCCCTCCCCACCCTCTCTATCTTCTCAAATCTTGTTTTAAAATTAATATCGTAAATCCCAACTGTTGTTTCAACATTAGTATATACCTATTCCAATTCGTCAAATTATGGCATATTAATTCATGATAGGTAGCGCTGGACATATACGTTTGAAATTTGGATATGCAGGATTGGCATTTTCTTGTCTGCCCACAATTCGTTAAATAAACTGCATTTTTCACTATTTATATTACTCTATTTTAAGTACTTGTTAATATTAAAATTTTTTTTAAATAAAGACAAATACTTTCTGTTTATTGAACAAAAGGCCTCTTGCGCATAAGACCTTACCACTTTGATTCTAATGAGATAACACCTACCATGCACTATAATCTTAAACGTAATGCGCATATGCGTAATCGCGCTGGCGGGATTGGGGTGTATCTCCCAAATATTTTTTGCTGAGGGGAATGGTCCATATGATCATCTCCCATACATGACGCCCGTTGCATTTGGACCGCCGAACTAACCTCATATTTTACCGTATCAGTTTAAAAATTGTAAAAAATTTCGACGCTTCGCCCGCATTATTCGATTGTATTGAATTACATTTTAAATTTTAACAATTTTAGGTTCTAAAATTCCAAAATTTTTATCGCGCTTTGCACGCATATATGTACTATATTTCTCCATTTATCTTCCCGAGTCAGTGACGTCAGAGCGTGCAGACATGTTTTGCTGTGTTTGCATTTCCGCCGCCTTTATGGGAGCCACATTACAAATCCCTCCGCGCTAAAAGAGACAAACCGCTAGTTACTATAAAACCTAGGGAATTGGAGCGTAATTTGTGTAGTTTGTGGCGGGTATTTGCCCTTGAGAATTGCTTTTGGTGTCATTCATGTGCGTATTCATTTATTTAACTTTTTATTAATAAAAAAAAAAAAAAAAAAAAAAAACAAAAATGGAATGAGGAAACGTTTGCGGTATGGTGATGTAGGCCACATAAGTGAACCACCGTTTAACACCGATTCTGGGGGGCTCAGGAGCTCGAAAAACAGGGTGTAATTTTCAAATCTAATTTGCAAAACAACTGACATTGTCGATCTAGGGTCAAATGAAGATATTTTTAAAAGCATGCGATTCAGCAAATTCATTCCTGCAAATTTTAATTGCTCTCTAGCTAAGGCAGGGGTAAAGATATGACAGATACAAGAGTTAAAGCACTAAAGAACGTGTTTCAATAGGCCAGCTTCATTTTGTACAAAAACTGTGCCCCCTTATACGCGAGCGTAGATAAGCCAGCGCCTGCATTAACGCCCGCGTTTTCTTGCTGCAGATCACTGACACATAAATAAACCCTGAAGTCACTGACTGAGGAAGGTTTGTTTGCTCGTATCCACACGTCATTGGTAATGGCTTTGTGGTGGTGTAAGGATTTGTCAGCTAGTGTGCTTATCACCGGGGCCGCGTGTATCCATGATACGGACGCTACTAACATGGCACGCTAATGAGGCTGGGGCGGATTGGGAACCGTCAGGGGTTTCACCCACTCGTATTCGACACTGACGCGATGTACATGTACAGTTGTGACTCTCTGAACACGGGGCCGACGGCTTTCTCTTAAGTACCCTCTGAGGACGGGAGGCCTTCATGTCCATATGCCCATTCAAGTGAAACCATGGAGGAGAGCGTTAATTCTGTATCTAATCAATAGGTGGAACAGATAAAATCCAGAATGGTAAGTCCCCGAACAAATCCCAACAAGTGCCACGACCCCACGTGGATTCGAACCCGGGAACCTGTGGTAAATTTGCGCCACGGGTAAGCACACCAAACGCTAGCCACCTTCTCATGAGGAGGTTTTAAAAGCACTATAATACTGATAAATCTGTTCATCAGAAATCCCCACGTTTTTAATGTTTATTTAATGTATTGTATATCATGGAAATAAAAAAAAGGTGGGGGATTGATGCCAAAACAAATTTTCGCCACTGACCATTCGCTTCATTGGCTGATCAAATTCAACGGACAGGACTAAAAATCCACAGGCTTTTTTGGTTAAGTATATTCCAGCGCCTATATCACTCCCTGCGTGGATATTCCTAACGCTTTGTTTTTTTTCAAACTTTCGTCTTCCTGGCCTGTTGACTTTTGACTTTTCATGTTCATTTCAATACGCAATCTTTTAATTACCATTAATTACGTTAGTGTAAGTAAGTGGCCACCCATGTTTTAATCAGTACACCTCGCGATATTTGTACTCAAAAATCGCCCTATTTATATCAGAAGTCCATATTACGGATTATGTTGATGAAACTCAAATAATATGTAAGGTAACGCGGCGGACATAGGTAAAAGAAAAGAGGGAAACTGAAACAGAAATGATTGAGGTACTATGTTAACATGCATTATTCATCTACAGTACGTTAACTGTCAATTAATCTTGTGATAAGTACATTTTACGCCGGTAGGCCTACCTAAACGAGGAATCAAACCAGGACCCTCTGCTGAATGAAGCTTGCTTATATAAAAACAATTGCTTCACCAAACTATGCTACCTTCAAATTAATATAGTGCGAATTAAATGAACAAAATAATACAAACATGAACGGACCACAAGAAGAGGTTTTAACTATATAAAATTTGAAGTGCCAAAAATAAGATTACTAAATTAGTGCTTGTTGTTGACTTTCTAGTGTTACAAATGTTGAATATTAACTAAGCTGATTTGGTCAGGTTTACTTAAAATTATCAAGAATTCCCACACTTCGACAATCAAATAAGTTACAGCAAAACACGTATAAATTACTAATGTTACTTTTTTTTGGCACATTTACCGTTAATTTCTTACAGTATGTCTGTGTTGTTAGAATTTCTCAATAAAATAAGGGCATTGTTTCAATTTTAAGCCTTTATTATGTAAAATATTTTGAGAACTATAAAAACATTATCAAGTTTTAGTCCAATTATTAATGGATTAAGTTGCTGAAACTCAAAATATTGTAGGTATGCGGGGACATAGGTAAAAGAAAAGAGGGGAAGGAAAAAAGAAAATGATTTGAGGTACTATGCTTTACATTGCATTATTCATCTTAATAGTACGTTAACTGTCAATAATTAATCCTGTACCTTTTACGCATGTAGGCCTACCTAAACGAGAATCAAACCCGGGACCCTCTGCTTATATGAAGCTGCTTATATAAAACCAATTGCTTCACCACAATACTACGCTACCTTCAAATTAATATATTGCGAATTAAAATGAACAAATATAATACAAAACATGAAAGGACCACAAGAAGAGGTTTTTAACTATATAAACTTTTGAAGTGCAAAATAAGATACTAAATTAGTGCTTGTTTGTGACCTTTCTAGTGTTACAACTTGTGAATTATTAACTCAGTTGATTGAGTCAGGTTTACTTAAAAGTATCAAGAATTCCAACTTCAACAATCAATTAAGTTACAGCAACAAGTGTAAAATTACTAATTGTTATTTTTTGCACAATTTACCTTAATTTAATACATGGCGGTTTGTGTTTTACACTGTTAAAAATAAACTAAAAAACGGCGTTTTGACTGACAGCTGGGACTCACAAACGTGCAGAACGTAAAATAACTGGAGCCGTTAAAATACGAGACCATTGCAGGGAACGTAAATAACGGTGTGAAATGTCAGCTTCAAAGTTATTGTTGGTTTTTTAATTGTTTTAAACAATATTAGAATTAAAACGTTATTACAATCTTCTGACCAAATTTTTCACGTTGTAGCTTCGACATACAAACGCTGTACATATGTCACCACAATGGTTGTAAATAAGTTGTATTTCAAACAATTTCAGAAAAAAGGGTAAAACGAAGGGAAAACATGAATAAAAATTTAAACCAGTATATACATTGTTTTATATGGTAACATACATATTCTAATGTCACCAATTACTTAATCATCTTCTGAGTAAACTTAATACATGTACCTTACAAAGATTCGAACCGGGGCCTTAAAGGTCCCAGGAAATGCAAATAGAATTGATGTGGTTTGTGTCAAGTCTACAAGGAGGGGCGAGAAAGCATTCAATATTTGGGTTGGTGATGACATCATTAGTGACTATTGATTTTTCAGAGAGAAAATTCCAGGTGACTGGTGTGAATCTATTCATGGCACTGACTGAAAATCAATAGTTTCACTAATGATGTCACTGGTAGTGTATTCTTTTTTGTGGCCCTGTTTATTGGAATGGAATGCCTCGTAAAGATTTGGACTAGGTTTATCATCTCATTTCCTGGGACCTTTAAGATTACAAGTCCTAAACCTTATCCACTAGTACACTACATGAATTTACAGGTATCAGATGCTAATATTTAATATATATGTGTACTACTTTGTTTCAAATTAAACTAAATAATTTTATGTTAGGTATAAGTAACAAAGCGTGAAGATTATTAAATAATCGGGCTTTACCGTAATTTATAAGGTAAGGTCTGGTAAAATTAGGAACATTTTTAACAGTGTAGGATTTCTCAAATAAAATAAGGGTATTTGTTTCAATTTTAAGCCTTTATTATGTAATTATTTTGAGAACTATATATAAAAAATCATTGATTTGAGTATTTACAATTAATCATTTTGAGTCGCAATTACTCATTTTTGAGTGTAGTACTAGATCATTCAAATCGTCAAAATGCATTCGTTTCCTGATGCCTACGTCCCCGAAATGTAATTAGGATGCTGTCTTAAACTGCATTGTACTTTCAATAGTTTTTCGTATCATACCACAAAAGTCACAGGTTCTAGAAATTATAATTGTATCATTACAAAATAAAAAGACCCTTTAAAATATTATGTCTAATACAAACAAAAAAATGAAATAAAATAAAAATCAACCGGCGCGACTCGAAATTTGACAAACGTAGGCTTAGACAGTCAAGACATCTTACAATCTACGTCTATAAAGAACACAGCAATACACTACCACTACTAACATCTTGTATAATTTGACGAAATAACCTGCACTGTAAAAATTACAATGCACTTTACACTAACACTAAAAAAGGATCAGAAAATGACTATTCGGTTGTAATTTGGAAATACAGCAAAATACTGTATTTTTATGTCCAATTTTCTAGGTCTATTACGACTAAATTTAAAAGAGGGGCTCCTGTTTGAATTTGAATATTAACGTCGTTATTTACTATTATGGGTTTTCAATTATACGGTTAAGCAATAAAATTTACAGGAAAAAATATTGTTAATCTTACAGGAAAATCCTGGCAGTAATTCTCTGCTAACAAAATTCCCTAACCTACAGTTTTTATAGGACCGGACCTTTATTTCCATCCAAATTCACTGTGTATATTTTAAAGTTTAATGCATATGATTTACAACAAACTGTAACTTTTACAGTAATTGCACCGTAAAATTTGGTTGATATTTGTGGATAGGCCTACTAGGCTAGGGTGTTCGTCAGTTTTTACGGTATACTGTAATTTTTACTGTAATTGGCAGAATTGCTTCCATAAAATACTGAAAATTTGACAATATTTTTACAGTGTAGCGAAATCGTCTCAGATACAGCTCGGGAAGTTTAGCCTGATTTTTAGGTACAGCAAACAGATGGTCTGCTTGGAGTACTTTCAGTTGGCGTTTGGGTATAATGATTTCCAAAAGTGAAAAACGATTATACCTACAAATTGGAATGTTATTTTTGTTCAATATTTGGTATATGAAAAGAGCTCGTGATATATTATCATTATATGCAAAAAACTCAATTTCGCCAAAAATATCGAGGGTTCTGTTTGGAAAACTTGTGATGGTATGATCTGGCAATGTCAATTTAAAGCCACTATCAGTCATTTTTTTTCCAAATAAAAATTCTCATTTTGCCTCTAATTTGCTAGTGTTAGGTCATATCAACACCTTATATTACTGTTCTTTGTGAAAAACAGACAGATAAGCATTTTAAAGCGGTCTTTAAAAAAAGTCGGATCTCGACTTTTATTAGTAAATAAAGCATAAAAATCATAATTTCTTGACAAATACGGCGTGTATACGCTTAGCCACTTACAGGGGTCTTTACCACAACAATTTCCAATACAACAGTGCAAAAATGGAGTTGATAAAAAATATAGGGGCGCTATTTGTTTACATTTTGGAAAAAATCGCTGATAGTGACTTTAATTTTTTATTATAACACATGCTGCAAATAACAATTAATAGTTAGCTTCACTGCAATGTTGATGGGTGAAATTTATAAAAAAAAAAAACAAGTATGAACGATTTAACACCAAAAGGCAACTGAAATTTTTGGCAAAATTGAGCTTTTATGAATTAATGTGAAGAAGTATAGGTCAACAAGCACAATTTGATATATATTTAAAGTGGCAGTCTCAATTTTATTACATAAATTATTAAAGCAATATTAGCACATTTTTTTGAAGAGCGCCCCCAATTTTTCAAAAAAAATGAGATTTTTACACGGTTGCATTGGTAACTGGCTAGTAGTAAACTATACCTGTGAATGATTAAGCTCTACAATGTCTAATTTAGTAATAGAATAATTAATATCGGGATCCCCGATAATAATTCAACGGCTGCTGGAAACGGCCTTCCAATATGAAATAGCCGGGAAATAGCGCCATGTACATATCTACGCTCATCTATTAGTTGTTTTATTGGTTCAGGCAAGTCAAGTTAGAGGTCATTTTCTTGAGGTGGCACTATTTCATCATGGACGGACATAAACTTAGCATTTCCAGCTCTGCCGTTAAGTACAATCTAGGATCCCAATTCTAATTACAAAAATCGCTCATTTTATGTTAAATACGCATTTTTGAGCATTATCGTTCGCAGGTGTAGTTTTCTAGACAATTACCAACATAGCTTTGCAAAAATATCACATTTTGAAAATTGGGGGCGCTCTTCAAAAATGTGGTAATACTGCTTTAAGCTAATTAGGTTATGAATTAGGTTTTTACTTTTTAAATAAATTTAATATTTTACATTTGGTAATCAAACCAGTAAAACATATTGGAAAAAGAATGTTGTATCATTTGCTTAAAGATAGAGGGTGTTTAAAATGGTATTTCATTTCATTTTTCCTGTAATGATGTATGAATTAACATAGTGATAAATAGTGATAAAATCAACTGAAGTGATGACACTATGTTAAGAGTGTCAAAAACTGTTGATTTGTAAACATGTTTGTATTTTAAAGATATTTTGGTTAAATGCGCAAGTGTGAAAATGTAAACTCTTTAGTTCATTATTTTAACCTACAAAGTACCTGGCTTTTCGTGATTTCCTACTTTTTCAAATTCTTCCACTATTTCACTTTCTAAAAATTATTCATGAACACACGGCTTTTGAATTGATCACTGCATGAATGACTCAGAATTACAGAATATTGTCTTGGAATAATGTGTGTCTATAGTGCGGAAAAAAAAGTTGTAAATGATAGACACGGACTATTCTTGTTCATTTTGGCATTTAACTTTAAATCAAAAAAACAAAACAAAACAAAAACATTTGACACCATGCAGAATGGACAAAGGGTCAAAGGCTACACACCCTTGGTTCTGATGGAGACTGTTTTGTCTTACAAGCTCAAAACTACAGCCTGTCTAAAAATGGTACAACTGGAAAACGATTTTATCAATATTAAATCTCAACATAAGTCGTTTTGTACATCGCATTAAAGAAAAAAGACCAGACTTTCCAATATTTTTTGTTTCATCTCATTTGCTTGTTTCAATCGAGAGATAACTCCAGTTTACTGCGGAACACAAAAATCGAGTTTGTGCCACTTTCTGGTTGAGTGAAAACGGTGAAATAATTAGTTAAACATAAGTTATTCACATTTAAAGGTGGGTGTTCCGATTTATGTGTATCTTGTTCTCCACTTGAAAAGCATAGGCTTTGTTCTATAATATTATGCCAGGTAAGAATGACTTATTTTGAAATTTCATATTTAACCATTTTTGTTCCATTTTTTGAGACAGGCTGTATTATAAGTAAATAATCAAATAAAATACATTTCAGTTGTATTTTAAATTTAATTCTAAAAATCTAACATCCACACATTTGTCCATGCTTACGAGATATTTTTTTTTTCAAAACATATATATAAGATCCAGACACTTGCAAAATTGGGAAGTAGGCTATATATGCACAGGTCATGTATGTTTGATGATTGTGTGACAAACCAAAGGGGTAGACCTACTAAATTGAAAATGAAAAGTGTCAAAAATAGAGTTTTAACTAAACCATGAGACGATTACACCTTTTTAAAAGACCCCAATTTCATTCAAGCTTGATGTTTCCCGATTCACCCTGCCCTGTGCATGATCAATGATTTGATGTTTTCACAAATCACGTCTGTTAGTGTGTCAAATAATATTTTAAATAAATATGATAGTATCAATTTTTATTGTTTAAATTATCTCAATATGTAGTCTGGTTACAAAACAATTATGGAAGACATGAATGTCCCAAGATGAATCCACAGTGGCATTTTCATGGCTGATATAATTCAACATCGTCTAATCTAAAAATCAAACAAAGCACAACACTGACAGAGGCAGTTACAGTTAAGGCAGTGAAAAGTTTCATGGTCAGACTTAAATTGGGTGTGAAGTTGAATATAACGGTCTCGTGCGAGGACATTGCTTTAGCTCTTGATGTACTTGGCTTGTGTGTGGTGTATAAAATCTTGATAATGTCAAGACCAAAATTCCATAGTAGGGTCTACATGATGCATGGTATATGTATATACTCTCCAGGCTGATGCTTGTCTTTAAGGGACGTACCACTAGATAGAGTTTGGGTCGTGACAAATCTTTTTTTTTTTTTAACCCTTCAGTCTGTCATTTTTTTTCTTGTCCATCTTTTTTGTGCCAAATCTTTTTATTTTTTCCTCCCGGGCAAGGATTTTTTCTCCAATCCCTACCCTGGCAACGTTTTTTTCTTTTTGAATTATCAAAATATTGTGGTTTTGATACACATGGGTAGAAGGCATTTAAAAACGTTAGTTCAAATTATTAAAATCAAACAGAGTTGAATTTTAGAAATATCTGTATGTCAAATGCATGTACTGGTATAGGGTACATGTTATACAATTAAGCATTGCCTGTGAGAGTTCAACTTTTCAGCTGATTTCATTTTCTTATATGCTTTCCAAAAGTCAGAATTTTAGTATTTTCTTTCATTCTCAGCCTATTTTTGACCCCAGTAGCTTTACGCTATATTTTCTCAGCTACTTTTTCAACCCTCCCGCTCACAGGTCTGATTAAGGGGGGGGTTGAAATTCATGTAACAAGCTAAAATGGAAGTATTTATAAAAGGCCAAATTATATTTTACAAGCACAACAATTTACTTTGTCTGTCTTCAATGCCTATAGGTGGTCCAAAGGCTTCACATTTTATCCAGAATCAGCAACAAATGATTGTCTGTTTAATATCGTTATGGTAGTGTGCCTGGTAGTAGCTATATGAAGTGAGAAAATATTTATACAATGAGGCCCTGGGATTAATGCATCATTATCTTCCTACTGAACCCAGGGTCAAAATTTAGCAGCGGAGATCTGTTGTAAGAAGTGGGGTGGGGGTAAGAATTGACATGGTAAGAACATGTTTGATGTGCTAATCACGAAACGCGAGTCTCGTTTCGTCTTCGTTTCAATCAGTGGAGGTCATTTCTGTATAGCGCCAGTACAAGGTCAGTCCAAGTATAGTGCTCTGTATTTCACGTTGTTTCACTCAACCAAGTTCGTTTCACTCTATGGCGCCTTTATTTCGTCGTCGTCTTCATCACCGAGTTCGTATCACCCAATAAACATTTATTCTGTGTTTTGCGTTTATTTATAGGGTAAGGGCCGCCCATATGCCATTATCCAAATAAATTGGGACAACGGTAAACTGTACTACAGACAAGCACAAGACCGCTGTCAAAAGTTGATGAATACACGAACTAAATTGGCGTTCGTTTAAGGTATCCACGATACGGAATAAGTTGACCCAGATGTCGTTACAAGGTTACGATGAGGTCACCCTTAACATCGACGTCGTGAGTAGCACTGTTCACACGGCACTTACCAACGACGATCGCTCGCAAGTAGCTCGCTACTTTTAAGATTTCTTAAAAGTAAATCGTCATTGTTAACTCGTTGTTAGCTTAACAATGATGTTGTTCAGACCGTCACTACTCACAAGCTTACCAATGACTGTGCTTACCAACGATCTTACCAACGAATTAACAACGATCGTCTGAACATGCCTATATTGAGAATCTGCAAAAAAGCCCCATAACAGATATTTCACTTACGTGACTACTTAAGTATGTGGATATGCGAGACAATTCAAATATACATGCTGATAGAAGACATTGAAATTTATTTAAAGAAATTTATTTAAACAAGCTTTCAGCACTGTTGAAAATTTATACACCTTGAATTTTTGACGAGTAACAAGCATCATCAGAAGAAATCCTGTGATGTTATGGTGCATGATGTCAGGTCAGAAGCGACAGTTATACAGGGACAGCAATTCCAGTCCTTGGTCATGGTTCAATGAAGGTCTCTTTTGATATAGAATGGGGTGGTGTATAAAGTTTGTTGCAGGATTGTCCTAAAACTTATATAGGCCACACAGGCTAAAAACTCAGGGAGGTATTAAAAGAACCTACATCCTTAGCTCTCTGCCACAAACCTTCTGCAGTGTCAGAGGACTTCACCACTTTCGACTATAGCACTGATTGGGACAATACCAACGTTTCGGACAGAGAGGACAGGAAATACCCCCAACAGGCTATTAAGGGCAGTGTCAACCTTGAGCTTCCGAGTATCTATTTTGGTTTGTAACTTTGCAAATATTTGATTATTGTATGTAAAAGTATACATTTCTAGAAAGAAAATTGGACGATGAACCCTATGATGGCATCAGATTAATGTAAAACTTTCCGTATTTTGAGAAAAATACTAAAAAACATGATTTTGCCCCAAAATTTTCAGACAGCATAACAAAAACAATTTGAATTTTCATGATTTCTTATGTTCTTTTTTAGAAACAAGACAAATTTGTCTAGGGACAGTCTTTTCACTTTTTAAAAATAGAGCTTACTTTTAGAAATAAAAGGAATTTTTACCTTTTCCAAAATTTGAGTACCGGTATATATTGGAGAATATCTTTAGTTAGAAATCGAAAAATGAAAATTGAGAAAACCGTCCCTTGAGAAGACCGATTGCTATCGTAGGAAAGTTAAACCTTACCTTTTACTTCGGTATTTTTGGAGTTATCTTGTCTGAAAATTTGCCAAATTTTGCGAAAATAGAACATTGAGAAAATCCGTGTTTTAGTAAAAAAGTGACTTCACGCCATTTCAAGCTGTCTCTTTCTCAAATAACTTTACCTTTTAACTTCAAAATTGAGTATGTTGTGCAAGTGATGAAAATACATCTTTGTGCACTTTTGAATCAAACCTCTTTTGTCTTCAACTCCAGAAATCAGAAGAAATTGAAATTTCATCTGGTCTAAATTAGCACTTTGTTTACATTTTCAAATATTATTTTTCGTTTTTCCAAGATGCGTTCGCGCAAAAGTACATTAAAACACGCACACGTTTCATTACGCAGCAAAATATCACCACGCGATGCGATGCTGCGCCTTGCGCCTGACGGCGTGTAATGTGCTTAAATTCCCGCTGTTAAGACCACATGGTTTTTGTGACTTTAAATGGTCAAATGGCTGTTTTAAATCGGCAAAAAAATACAACTCAGGATTGTCTGCATTGGATACCCTTTGTTGGTACCGAGCAGGGTCATATCCATGCCAATTCAACAATCCAGTACACCATCACCTCATGGAACTTTCTTTTCTTTTGGTGTATGAAAATATTCATAAACTAAAATTCCTGAAATTTGAGCTCTTTACCTCCTTCGTTTTCACTCACAGCACTTTTTAACTTTGAGGGGAGTCACCTCAAAACATGTAACCCGTGTGAACTTCACTATTCAGATGGCCATAAGTAGACCTACACCCCTCAGATTTTTTCAAAATGGCAATTCTGGATTACTTTTTGCTGCAGATTTCGAATTGTGATCATATTGCTGCCTCCACTTTTGAAGTTAACAGGGGGGGTCAAAATGGCGCAAAAACCATTTGACCATACGTTGGTACTTTGGGGGCCATAAGGTCAAAGGTAAAAAGTGATATAACAATCCCAAATTCAGGCTGGTGAGAGTGAATCTTGAATACTACCCTTGTTGTACAATCCTTATACTTATATCAGCTTCATTGGAAGAAGAATAGCTGTTGCAAAATCAAAAAGTAAGTCCAATTACAACTTGACTTGACCCCCCTAAAATCAATGTCCAGACATTTTGCACCAAATTCTGTGCTTGAAATATGATGAAGAGGGCCCCCCTTCTCAACTAGCTTTGTGCAAAGTTTCAACATGTGCTAACTGCCCTTAGGTAAGTAAACAGGCTTCAAAGAATCTACACTTTCCAACTTATCAGACAAAATTCCCATTGAAATGTACACAGACTTCTGACTTTGCAACCTGGGTAGTCAAGTACAGTTTTAAGACTTTGAATCCAAGTTTGACCTTGTAGAACTCTAACACTGAAACTGAAATTATTAGTATCACCTTATTAGCACCTTGATCTAGATATGGGCCAAATTCCAGCTTGGTGTCTTACTTGGTGAAGAATTATAATACATTAATTATCCAATTGAATCATATAGTAAACATGGAAACTGTGCAAGTTAAACCCGCGTTTTTGGCAAAGTCAAGGTTTCCTGTGTGTTTCAATGATAATTTTCAACACTGAATTCAGAAGTAGACGTTTGAAGACCAGTTACTATAGAAGACAACTTAGACACCAACATGAAACTTTGCAGAAATTTTACGCAGGACCCCCCTTCAAACATATTTCAGCAGAATTGGTGTCTATGTCTGACACTGATTTTTTTGGGTGGGTGGGGGGGGGCAAGTCAAGGTCAATTGGACTTTGCTTTTGCGACAGCATCTCTCTGCCAATGAAGCTGACCAAGTATGAGATTAACACACGGGTAGTATTCAAGATAAGCTATCACCAGCCCAAATTCTGGAAGTTATCTCACTTTTACTTTTTGGCTTATCAATGGCTATCCAGGATTTGAAAAATGTCAAATTACCGGGGGGGCTGGAGGGCTGTAACTGGTCCAAAATAGCTCAAATGGCCTTATTTTGCAAGAAATTGCAGAATTACCGGGAGGCGCGCGCCACCCCCTCCGCCCCGCTCCCTGGATCCGCGCCTGTTATGGCCCCCTAAAGAAGTAAGTCCGAGTGGTTTTTTGTTTGAGAGTCCATTTTTGAACCCCTGTAACTTAAAATTGGAGCAATGTGCATTTTTTCTGATCACATTATGGACTGCAGCACAAGGTACTACAGAATGGCCAATTTTGAAGGATCTAAGGGGTGTAGTTTTTACTTATGGCCCTCTGAATAGTGAATTTCACACCGTACATGTTTTTTGAGGTGACCCCACCCCCCTCAAATTTGAAATGGCGGTATCGGGAAACGAAAAGGGTACAGAGCTCAAATTTTCAGGATTTTAATATTTTCTATCTTCTTCTTCTTATCGTGTCCAAACACTGTGGTTTCTCAATCTGATCCCAGCCAGATGTGGTACACAAAACGTCTGGCTGCTTCACTGAATTCCGCAAGTCCCTTGTTGTCAATGGTTTGCTCCAGCAGGTGGGCAGCAAGAGGTGTTTCCATTGTCTGTGGTGTCTGTTTCCACAGCCACAGGTAGTATCCTTATCCTGCTCTCCAGATAGCCCCACTTCTGCAAGAAACCTTAGATCGACAAGTTCTGGTTCTCAATCTATGAGTTCCCAATCGCCATTCAGCCATGAGGAGTCAGCTCCAGTTGGGAGATGCTCACAAGGTTAAATACCGATAGATGTTAACTGGTTGATGGCAAGTCTTCTTTCCACAAGGCGACTCTCCTTTACCTCCTTAGAGCCTGTTTCAAGAGGTTTGACTTTGCTTAAGATACTCTCTCTAGATTTAAGACGGCGGGTTGGCAGCAGTATCTGGTCCAGACTGGGGTGCTTTCACATGATATACTTGGCAGCTACGCTCGTGGCCAAGTGCCTCGCTAACGCTACGACCGGATTCTGGTGGAGCAATCTGCTAGGATGTACAGTTTTTTCCGTTGGTGTTTGGTGGACCGAGGCATCCTGTGATAAGCCGGCAGGAGGCTTCCGCTGGATCAAGCTCTTCTTTCTTGGCATGGTTGATATTTCCCATACAGGGCAGGCTACTCTGCATGAGTAGCACAGGGCCAAGTGCCGTCGATCGTAGGGTAAGTGGGCGAGCACCCCATCTGGTGCCCGTGAGTTTGTTCATAATGTTATGGAATGCGTTACCTAAATTTAACTGTTCGTCTTCTCAATGTGGGTCTTAGTATAGAGAGAGTGCGGTCGAAGGTAACTCTAGGTAGACAGGATTATCAATCACAACAGATCTCCAGGTGAGTCGCAGACCAGGTAACTTTATAATCGACTTTGGCTTCACGGGTGCGTAGATGGAAAGCACATGTGTCTTAGATGATTTGCACGTAGGTGTTGTTTCCTTCCTCATATAATGAGTGAGTTTTCATCCAAAGCTTTGGAGAGTCAAGTGTGAAGTCGGCATCTTTTGCGCTAATTCCAAGATCGTCTGCATAAATAAAACGACGGTTTCCTGCACTCCTAGGTTGGTCGTTGGTAAATATGTTGAACAGGAGAGTTGCGAGCACACTCCCTTGTGGTAGATTCTTGAGCCTACGCCAATCGGCTCTTCTTCGCTCCTAGCGGAACAAAGACATCCTGTTATCCCTCAATCCCGGAATAAGGCTCAGTCCAAGCGGAATGTCCTTGGTTAAATTTTTCCAGGATCTTATGGAGTAGGCATCTGTGATTATTGTCGTATGCTGCTGAGATGTCGACGAACACAGCTCCGGTTACCATACCTTCTCGAAACCATCCTCACAGTGTGTTGGAGTTTGTAGGTTGAGTCCTTGGCTTGTTAGTTGATTTGGCCTGGCCGGAGAACCTCGTTTTTTCTGGTCTGAGGTTTTCGTCTATCACAGGTGGCAATACGATTGAGCAGGAGCGTTCAAAGAGCTTGTAGGTATGTGCTTACGGATTTGATATAGGTCTGTAAGCTCTTCTCTTGGGATTGAGATGGATCTTTCCCATGCTTTAGAAGTGCCATACCATTGTGGGCTTTCCTCCAGATCTTTGGGAACCTGTGGAAATAAGGCAGCAAGTTGTAGATCTCAAGAAGCCATTCCTTTGCTACTGGGCCAGATTTTTTTAGTTGCTCCGTAGAGATGTTGTCAAGGCCTATGCTTTTCCTGGTTGAAGTTTAGCATACCGGATGCCAATTCGTCCATGTTGAATCTATCCTATCTAACGGCCGCAGCCGAGATGCTGTTCACCAATTTAGCGCCAAATGTCCTGTTTGTCATTAGGTTTGGGGATGTCATATGGTCCCTCTGATGTCTCGAGCAATCATGGCAAAGTAGTTAAAGGGGCGGTGACCCCTGTTTTGGCATGTTAACTTCCAACATGTGACTCTGAGACTACCTTGGTCAATCGCACGATGACATTGACCGACAAATCGTGCACGGCTTGGGCATCAGAAGATGAGATTGGAGGTATCTCCATATATCTGTGCTTTGGTCTTATGCTCTCGCGCCGCCAGGATATGTTTTGTACTCGCATAAGAAGCTTGGTGTAGGTGCCATCCAGTCTCTCCTGTAGCTCCTTTCTTCTGGTCGCAGGTCTCAGATACAGAACAGGATACTCTCTACATAGGGCTCTAAAGAATTTCAGCTTGGTGAATTGGAGCTACCAGATTGCCATAAATGGTGAGTTTTATTGCAGGCATTCCAAGCTTGCTCTTTGCGTGACAGGAAGTCTTTGCTTGCTGTCCGGCAACATAGGACCCTAGATACTTGAAGTCCTTGACCTCTTTGAGTGGCTCCCATCTGCTGTGCAGATAGCTTGATGATCATCTTCCTCACTGAACAGTCATATATTCAGTTCTCTTGGCATTTAGATGTAGGCCGACTTTTGTCTGCGCATTCTCAAGTGATGTTAGTAGATCTTGTGCCCCACATATCAAATCCTGTTTCGAGCTAATCCTCGCGTAGTCAAGGTCTGTGATATGCTGACCCATGGTGACGTCTGGAACGCTGGGTTTGATGGGGAGTCCTTTGTCGTCATGCTGTCCAATACGCTGTCTGAGGATGTAATCACCCACGACTACAAAGATATTACGGGAGCAAGAGTAATCTCCTTGGGGATTCCAGTAAGTTGTTAGGAACTACTTTGTGGGCCCATCCATTGTCTGCACAAAGCTATAATGGGTTATCATACATGAATGGCAATTGCTTGACAGTCTCATCTGGGACACCGTAGTTTGCGAGAATATGCGCATTACATCCCTGTTCACACTGTCAAAAGCCTTGGAAAAATCTACGAACCAATTGAAGCTTTCTCTTTGAAATTCTCAACTCTTCTAGATCCTTCTGAGGGCATTATCTGAGGGAGTGTTTGATCTGCCCTTTGCGAAAACCGTTCGGATTCCGTCGAGAATGGGATCTATTTGAGTAGAGTGATTCTGTGTTGAGCAGCATGGAGTTGTAGCTCTTAGAGGCCATTGGTGACAGTGAATCCTCTGTATGTTTTGGGGTTGTTGGAGGTCGCCTTTCTTTGGTCGAGGAATGATGAATGATGTTGAAAAGGCACTTGGTTTTGTTTCCCAATGCATAGGTGTTATACAAAATTCCTAACAGTTGATCATGGAAATAGTGGGATTCTTCCAGACTACTGCAGGAATGTGTCGGGACCCGTGTCTTGGTGTTCTTCATTTCTTCCGGGAGGCAGATTTGGAAGCTCCTCCATAAGTGAAGGTCCATCTGGATGGGAAAGGGTGTCCTGCTATCTTGTGATTGAAGAAGGTTCATCAAGGTTATGTATTCTGAACTGTGCTTTGGCCAATATAGAACTAAAGTGCTGACACCATTGCAGGCGCGCTTCAGTTGTGTTCACCTTTGTTCTTAGATGTGGGGTAGCGTTCTTATTGTCAGCTCCCTCACGGCCGTCCCAGGCAGCAGCATCTTGTTTTTCAAGATGTAAGGGCGTCCAGTGCATTCAGCCCTGGGACTTAACATGCCCTCAAGCACCCACACATTGTAGATCGTCATCAGGTGCAAGCCTTACGCAGCATCAGGGGATTCGTGGCGTGTGGGAGCTTCTTAGATTGGATGAATGTATAACGGGTGGCTAGAAATCTGAAATACATTGGGGCGTGGCAGACACTAAATAAACAGGTTGAGGTGTCCACGGGGATCGTGGCGTTGCGTGGGAACGTTATTGGTGGCATAATATGTAAAGGTACAAAGGAAAGTGCAGGAACGCAGCGCAGGATATAACTTTCTTCTCTCTTACTAGGTCAGTCCAAACACTAAGTCCAATGCCATTTCTTTGGTTGGCTTGGAAAGTGAGGACCTTATATACTGCGCTGAGTTCTTGTCTTCAAGCTCAACAACAAGAGTGTTGAAGCCCTGTTATGTCCCGCTACAGTATACTGCTCAAAAGCTTTGTATATCCCCACTACCTTCCTCCAGTCGTATTGTTTTCATGGATCTCTGGGAGGGGGTTTGCTCTGGCTTATCTGGCTCCTGCAAGATACAATCTGTGATCAACTACAGCTTCAAAAGGGTTGTAGGCTCTTGAGTTTTCTCTAATGCTGTTAATCCACTTCTTCTGACCAGAATATATTCCAGTTGGCCAGTTCTCCATTTGGGCGTCGGTGTGTCCACAGTCTACCTGAATGATTTTGGAATTTGGTATTCTTGGTCAAAGGTTAAATTGTTCCCAGAAGTCCTTCAGTACATTCTTTCTGTTAGACTCGTTGTTGCAAGTGAACAGCGCGTCGTCAGGCCCAGCTTAGGTTGATCTCCAGGGATGCACAGACGATTATGAGCTGGAACTGTACTGGTGGCAGTGGAACGTTCTGGTAAAAGTGAGAGACATTTCTTCTGGATAGTCTTTGTGGGGGCTGTAACAGCAACTGGACTGTTGTTTCAGGATTGCCCGTCAGTGGAAGCTTCAAGATGCGCTCATTTAAGTTGACAAGGTTGGTACGTGACTTGAGAGCCTTTGGTGCTAAAAGAAACCCCACACCCCTGTAGCTGCATTTCTCTTGTTCTTCCTTGCAGAGGCTGTATAAGTGCATAGTCCTGGATATTCTCCTGTAGTAGAGGTTCCTGTGCACATGGCGGTGTTCCTTGTATCAGATACACGTATCATACAGTTTGTGGCTTCATGTACGAGTTTCCTTCTTTCTTGGCTGTTGTTAAAGGTCTGGACATAAAATGTGCTAATGATGAAAGCATTTTTGCGTCTAACAAGTTGTCCCATGCACTTTGTCAATATCAGGGTTGGGCCGTCCAGTAGGCTTTAGGACCAACCCACATCATATTGTATAGACCAATGTTGACTCAGAAGGCACAGACTTTTAAAATCAGGGGCTTTAACCCTGGGCTACTTTGTGAACTATTCATCTTGTGAAGGGGCGAGTGAAACCCGGGTCGCCACTAAACCACTTATGGTCTAGTTTGATCTCTTGGTTTTCTTGCTGCAACTTGCCATTTAAAAGCAGTTGGTGGGGCAACTTGGTTGGGTGTGACTTTGGCTGCTGTATAGGGTTCTGTTTGGATCCCCTCGGCTTTTCGGAGGTAGACCATGCTTTCTTGCTGTTATGGTCATATCGGTGGATTCAATTAAGTGTGCCAGGTTTTGATCTTTTCCTGGGAGTTCCTCTCAGAGACTTCCTCACCTTTAGCAAATGTTTCAGCCGAAAAAGGATCCAGCTCAAACATGGTGATATACTCTTGATATTCTCTAGCACACATTCCCTTGGAAAGGCCTTGTATATATTCCGTCCTCACGTCTCTGTATGAACCCGTCAGTCTTGTTCACTAGTTGGCAAATTTTGTCATAGTTAGGGGTTTTTGGAGCAATCCTCTCACGTTCTGATCCAGGTCATCAGTGAATCCTTGCCAGTCTGCGTTCCTATATAGTTAAAGCGCCACTTAAAAAGCACTTTGTTGTGGTCTTACGCAGCGTTGACTTGGATACGATTGGGTCTGATGATTGAGTTTGTGGAACAGTATTCAGAACAATCTTGCTGCAAAGATTAGAGATGTTTTTGCTAACAATAGCTTATCAGGGTTGTAACCTCTTCCAACGGCCACTATAAAATGAATGTCGCAGCTTAGAGTCGTTAAGGAGACGTAGATGTTGCCTGTCTATCCATTCTTCGAAAGCTTGTCCATCTTTGTTAGTTTCATTGTACACCCATTGGGTACTATGGCTGTGTGAAGTCGCCAAAGAAGAAGTGAGGTTTGTGGGGGAATTCCAGGGTTGAGCTTAGGGTGCTCGAGTACTACTGAGTAGGTTTTTAGACCTATGTAACTATGGGGACAGAACTAAGCTCAATGGCGACTTCGATTTTGTTACAATCAGACATTGAGGGGTTGCCTTCTACTTCGTACCTGTTTCTCACAATATAGCACTTCTGTATTGTCGATGTGGTCTCTCGTGGCAAGGACCTTCCTGGTCTGGTTGGCGTGGTTATTGATTCCTCTGTGGGTTTCCTGCAGACATAGGACATCGCATCAATTGGAGATTGTTACACAATCAGCATGATGGTACTTTTTGCACTGGAAAACCCTCCACATGCAATGACACTATAGTCAAGCGACCTTGAGAAAAGCCGGGGGGGGGGGGGGGTGGGGGGGCTGAGGTCTATTCATGATATGGTTAAAAAAAAAAAAAAAAAAAAAAAACAAAATACTTAAGAAGATGTTCATGGAAACCCTGATTTGGCGTTGTAGAGGATTAGTTCGCTGGCTTCGCTTCGCATTTTACTTTGCTTTTGCTATGCAGCTTAACAGGGGAGGACCACAAGGACGGTTCTCTCTTCTCCCCATATTTCTAATTTCAATTAGAATATTTTTCTAATTACATTCTTTCATACACCACAAAAGGAAATCCATGCGGTGATGGTGTACTCTATTTGTTTGATTGGCAGGAATGACCCAGAACACAGGTTGATGTTTAAGAAATGTGCAAAGTCAGAATTTGTGGTAAAAAACAAAGCACTATAGGGTTAACACTGTCCTTAAAAAGTCTAGAAACCTTTAAGTACCAAGGACTGAAATGCATCCCTTTATAACTGCCGTCTTCCGACCTGAGTATCCAAGGTCAGAAGGGGGTCAATCCACCATAACATCACAGGATTTCTTGGTTACATGGTGAAACTCAAGGTGTGTGACTTTTACCCAGATGCTGAAAGTTATGTTAGAAAGGGGAATCTAGCTGTGATAAGTTAAATACTTGTCACTGGAAAAGACTCAGGGGCCAGCAGTAGTAACCAGGAGCATACATATAGTTATAGCTAGTTTAAATCTACAATAATGGTAGATTTATTCTTGCATAGTGCCAGGATTTATAATACTTTGGACACCGCCGGAGCTTGAGCTAATTAACTGTCTGTTGTCGTCTTTTAAGCCAGAAGAGCTTCAGTTTTGGGAATCAAAAAGGGATTCCGTTTGTGGTCCTAGGAGGACTTAGCGCAGACAGCTGGTGGTATAATACCTGAATTTGGAATTATTGTGGGATCTTAGTGTCATCGAAGGAAATCCCCGTCGTCTTGAACGGCTGGACAAAATTTAAACCTTCGACTCCGAAGGTCGCATGGATATACATGATATTATGTACTTATGCGGACATATCATCATTGAACTGCAACGCTTTCAACACAGGACACTAGAGAACTCTAAGTATCCATATCTTACTAATGTGGTGTAATTTTTAGATGTATTAATATTGTTTTTGGACTACCAAATTCTGAACGCAAACCGATTAAAAATCATTAAATCTGTGTTATATAAAATTCAGATCACTTTGTGCACAAGGCTCATTTATTTGTTGTTTGAAAGGTATTTTCTGACCTTTGACTTCTACGAGACGTCATAACAGAATTGGGGCTCGTCTTCGGGAAATGAATTGAGATAAATTTGAGCCTTATTGTTCAGAATTTACCATGAAAAGTGTGAGAAAATATTGTAAACACTTTGGGTCATACAAAAATGTGTGTATTACGTGTACTATAAGCCCCGGAGCTAGCACACATTGTAACCTTCATTACAAAATGGTTTGAGGATTAATATGTAGCCACTGACAGGGACCCCTGAAACATAATTCTTAAAGGAGAACCGTACTAAGAATAACTTATACATATACGCTATAAAAATACTTATGAACCCATATCGAGCGGTTTCATGGAAAAACGGAACTATACTAACCATAAAAATGAATAAAAACATTTTGTCTGACCATGCGCTATTTGAATTTCGCGCTAGTGTATATGGGATATGTATACGTGTTTATGCGATACCGACGGCACAGTAGTGTCATACACCTTCACACGTGATGCCTTTCATATGTGTATTTACTATGGCATGTGTGACACAAACGTGCCGCCGTATCGCATAACACTTATACAATAGCGCGATTTTAAATAGCACATGGTCGGACTAGATGGTTTAATTCATTGTTATGGTTAATATATTATGTTTTTGATGAAACCACTCGCTATGTGGTCAATAATTATGTTACAGAGTTATTGTATAATATTATTGTTGTCGGGTTCTCCTTTAAGTGCCACAAATGGTGCCTTAAGGTAGGAGGACCAAGACAAAGTGTGTACAGGGGTCAAATTTTTAAATTGATCCATCGTGTGAAAAGTATACCATAATTATATGTCTAGCCATAAGCGGATTTCAGAAAGGTATAGTATACAAATATTTAATGATCATGAGGGATCGTGTGGAATCTATTGGCCCGCGAGGTGAACTGGAGGGCGTGGCGGGTACTATTTTACCCGAGGACCGAAGGTGAGGGAAAAATAGTACCCACGCCCTCAGTTCACTGAGGGGGAAATAGATTACCACAAGATCACGATAAGATCATTAAATATTTGTTTTATATCCTTCATGATATTTTTTTGTTCATGAGTGGTTAAAAATGAAACTGAGCCTCCGAGGCCCAAATTAACAAAATAGGCCTTACCTGTACTGTAGTCTGAGTCTGTACTACTGTACTCTGTAGGCTAGGCTAGGCTAGGCAAGGAGCTTGGCTGTGATATGGCCTTTTTTAGAAGAGGAAAGTCCGTCCACTTACGATATAACCCCTTTTTCGGTAAATAGTGACGCTGAAGTCGTAGCCATGCGTACCGATTTACAGGGGCATGATATTTCTGCATAGACATGATAGATCTGAGATGAGTCACCTTTCGTTTCCGTGCACAGCCATGGCAGTGTTGAGATCAGCGTTGTCCATGCCATGGCCATTAAAATAAAAATCACCGCGGGAAATCACGGGTTAATATCTGACAAACTCCTCGAACACTGACAGAACATAGGTTATTTAGTTTCTTTGATTCTCACTATCGTTGCAGGTGGTTTTCCACCTGTGTTATTGCAACTGTGCGCAGCCATGTTGTTGTTGCTACGGTTTTGGGCACGAATAGCCTCAACAAGCGTCAAAGTTCCTTTTAGAGCAATTACTAATACGAACGTACACATACGTTGAGAAATACAAGTAAGAGTTTGTGCCATTATATGCCATAACGTCAACATTCGTATTGACCACAGCGAAGAACCGATTAAAGGAAATGATAACACGGGTATCGAGGCTTGAGGGAAATAGGCGCTATTTACCCAGGGAAAATAGGCCTCTATTTCCTTGTGATCTCTCTTTCGCTCTCTTTCTCGCAAAATAGTAAAACTATTTGTGTCATGTGACGCAATTTTAAACCGTCAATGAACATGAATAGATTCATGAGTGTATCCACAAACTATACCTTTCCTGAATCTTGTGGTTAGAAAAATATACATGGTAAGCTTTAACATGATTGGATCAATAAAAAATGGTCCCTGTACCAAACTTTGTCTTGGCCCCTCTCTTAAGGCACCATTTGCTGCCCTTAGGATTCACGTTTCAGGGGTTCCTGTCACGTTGTCAAATATGTAATCACTCAAACCTTTTGTACTTGAGATGTGTTACAAATGTTGTTAGCTCCGGGTTGGGTTACTACCATTGAGTTTGGTTTCAAGTTAGAATAATATTGTGTTTAAGGTACAATCACAATGGAGTTTAATCCAGAAGAGTTAATTGGGCCACCTCACATAAAGTGGGAGAAGTTTGATGAGCTTGCGAAAGCCTGAGTTAATGAAACTAGCCAGCATTTAGGACTTGAGGCAAAATATGCCATGAGGGAAAACGGTTGTAAAAAACACCTGATTTTACAACTTTAGTCAGGACGATGTTGGGATGAATCCTATTGGAAAGGATTCATGTGTTCAGGAACAAGGTGAATTGAAAAGTGATGAATTCAAATTGAAAGAACTTGAAATTCAAAAGGAATTAGAAATAGAGTTGAAAAAAAATGGAGATGAACAAAAACAGAAAGAAATTTAGAACAAAAACAGAAAGAAAAGGAAATGAAATAGAAAAAGACAAAATTGCAAATGCAAATAGAAATCCAACAAAAAGAGATGGAATTGCATTGAAAAAGACAAAGAGAATAGAAAAGGAAAAGTTTGCAAAATTAAATGAACCCAAAAGGAAATGGAAATGCAGATAAATAAAACAAAAAGAGCTTGAAGCTTCAATGGAGTTAGAAAAATTGAAAACAACACGGCTAGCTCATCGACTCTTCCACGCCCTCTGGTTTGATTGCGCACTAAATATTGGCCGGTTCCAAAAACTTTCAGGAACAAGAAGTCGACAAATACTTCTTACACTTGAGAAAATTGCAAATAGCTTGAATGGCCCAAGGAGTCTTGGACTTTGTGCTACAGTCAGGTTCATTGGTTAAAGCCCGAGAAATATATTCGCCATGTCATTAGACAGATGTAGTGATTATATCAGGTTAAGCAGGCAGGCTCAAGCATATGAATTGGTGCAAGAGGCATATATTTTTGACAAAAATTCAGGTCTTGTTAGAAAAGGCATGACCGAACAACATGGTGAATTACCCCGTGTAAAGGAGCAAATGTTTGATGCTGGTTTCTCTCGAAAGAAGTTGGGCAAAATTTGGTTCAATTAGGGAGTTGATTGTTAGTGAAGTTCAGTGTCTACATCCCAGATATCAAAATACATCTTGGATGAAAGCAAAATTGACGTTTGCGTGAAGCAGCCATAAGGCGATGAATGCTTTGACACATAAATAAAACTGAGTAATATTAAAATCTTGTTCAAAATTGTTGAACACTTTGTGCATATTTGGTTCCTCCCCTCATTTCAATGTTGCATGAGCCACGCCACACTTGAGCAATCTCGACCATTATTATTTTTCAACACTGATTGGGATGGGGATGGGGAGGGGAAAGAAAGTTATAGTACAATGCGTTAAGCTATTATCCTTTGCATAGCCCCCAATATTAACAGGTGTTCCAAGGACTTATGAACAGATGTAGTAGGCCTAGCCAAGCGAATTTACTAGGTACCAACAAATACAACAATAGTCGGGTTCTAACAAAGCGGTCTCATGGTAGCACTCAGGAGGGGAAATCCCAGACAGGTTCCCAAGAAAGGGTAAGCAAAGAAATGGTGCTAATCAAAAGCATGGGATGGGACCAAAATCACAGTTCACATGCCATCACTGTAAAAAGGCCACAATCTCGGCCAAAATGTTGGAACCACTTTTCTGCTTATTTATAAAATGATCCCCATCTCCCCTGACTTCATGGTTGAAACATGTATTTTGTTCATGCGTTCTTAAGACCACCCAACAGTGATTGGGGGATCGTCTTCGGGAAATGAAATTGAGATAAATTGAGCCTTATTGTTCAGAATTTACACATTAAAAAGTGGGATAATATTGTGGTAAACATGTTTGGCATACAAAATATTGTGTACAGTTGTATTACATGTATACTGCCCCGGAATATGCAAAATTTGTAAAACCATCTCAAGTACAAAAGATTTGAGTGATTAATATGTAGACAGACTGACCAGGGACCCTGGAAACATTTAAATTCTAAAGGAGACCGTACTAAGACTAACTTATACAATATAAGCTATAAAATAATTATTGAAAACATATCGAGCGGTTTGTCATGGAAAAAAGGAACTATGAGCTAACCAAAAAATGATAAACAACCCATTTTGTCTTGACCATGCGCTATTTGAATTTGCGCTAGTGTATATGGGATATGTATACGGGTTATGACCGTTACGGACGGCACTGTAGTGTCATACACCTTCACACGTGATGCTTCATAATTGTATGTAATATGGAAGGTGTGGACACACACGTTATACATTAGCTGCGAATTGTCCATTCGGACATGGTCAGACTAGATGTTTTAATTCATTGTATGGTAATATAATCTTGTTTTTGATGAAACCACTGCGATATGTGGTTCAATAATTATGTACAACGGTATTGTATAATATTATTCGTTGTACGGGTTCTCTTTTTTAAGTGCAACAAATGGTTTTTGCTAAGGATGGGGACCAAGACAAATTTGTACAGGGGTCAAATTTTTAAATTGATCCAATCTTGCTGAAAAGTTACCATATTATTTTGTGTCTAGCCATAAGGATTAAGGTTAAAGGTATAGTATACAAATATTTATGATCATGAGGGATCTTTGGAATCTATTGGCCCCCAGAGGGTGATGGCGGGGGGTACTATTTCCCGAGACCGAAGGTTGAGGAAAATAGCTACCCCACGCCCCCAGTTCACCGAGGGGACAATAGATTCCACAGATTCCGAATAAGATCATTAAATATTTGTTTTCTATCCTTCATGAACGATATTTTTTGTTCATTGAATTGGTTAAAATGAAATGAGCATGAGGCCTACTTAACAAAAAAGGCCTCCTGTACTGTAAGTCTGTACTACTGTACTCTGTAGGACTAGGGTAGGCTAGGCAAGAGCTTGAGCCTTGACTGCCTTTTAGACAGAGGAAGTCCGCGCCACTTAGATTCACAACTTTTGGAATAAGTGACGCTGGAAAAGTCCGGACATGCGTACCGAATTCAAGGGCATAGAGATTTTCTGCAAGACATGCGAGATCTGAGATATGAGATCACCTTTCTGTTCCATGCACAGCCCTTGCACGTTGAGATCAGCGTGTCCATGCCATGCATTAAAATAAAAATCACCCGCGGCACTCACCGGTGTTTAATAATCCTGACACAAACTCCTAGAAACACGGACAGAACATAGCGAATAGTTTCTTTGTATTCTCATTATCCGGTGCAGGTGGTTTGAAAGCAGGTTTGTGGTTATGCGCTGGGCGCGCAGCCATGTTGTGTTGTACGGTTGTCGACGAAATAGCTCCATCATGCGTCAAAGTTCCTTTTAGCTTTAGAGCAATAACTATTAATACGAACGTACACATAAGTTGAGAAATACAAGTAAGAGTCTGATGCATTATCATGCCTAACGTCAACAGTCGTATTGACCACAGCCGAAAGAACCGATAAAGAAATGTAACACGGCGGGTATCGAGGCTAGAAGGAAATAGGCGCCTATTTACCTAGGGAAAATAGGCGTTCTATTTCCCTGTGATCTCTCTTTCGCTCTCTTTCTCGCAAAATAGTAAATATTGTGGTCATGTGAAGCACCCTTGTTAACCATCAATATGAACAGAATATATTCATGAGGGAGATAATACAAAAATCTCTACACGTTCCTGAATCCCCCCCTGTGTTAGACAACATCGGTATACTCGTAAAGATGGATACAATTAAAAATTGACCCCTTGTACAATCTTTGCCTTGCCCCTTCCTTAAGGCACCATTTGCTTTGAACTAAGAATCATTGTTTCAGGGGTTCCTGTAAAGTCTGTCAAATATTTAATCACTCAAAAACCTTTTTGTCTTGAGATGTGTACAAATGTCTGGAGCTCCCGGGGTTCACTAACCATTGTAGTTTGGTTCTTCAAGTTAGGATAATATTGTGTTGATAGAGTACAATCAACAATGGAAGTTTAATCAGAAGAGTAATTGGGCAAATACATGGGAGAAGTTATGAGAGCTGAGAAAGCATGAGTTAATTGAAAAATAGCCAAGGCATTGGACTTGAGGCCAAAAATATGCCATGAGTAAAACAAAAGGTTATAAAAAAAACAACCTGTTAAAACTTAGTCCAGGAAGATGTTGGGATGATCCATTGGACACGGATTCATGATGTGTTCAGGAACAAGGGGAAAAGTGCTGAATTCAAATTGAAGAACTGGAATTCAAAAGGAATTAGACATAGAGTTGTGAAAAAAATTGGAGATGGAACAAAAAAAGAAAGAAAGAGAACAAAAACAGAAAGAGAAAAGGAAATGACTTCGAAAAAGGAAAAATTCGCAAATGCAAATGAGAGATCCAACAAAAAGAGAGGAATTGCAAATGAAAAAGAAAAGAATTAGAAGGAAAAAGTGGTTTGCAAAATTAAATGAAAACAAAAGGAATGAAATGCAGATAAACAAAAGAGCTATGAAGCTCAACTAGAGTTCGAAAAAATTGAAACAACAGGCTAGCTCATCAGACTCTTCCAAAGCCCTCTGGTTTGATGCGGCAAAAAATATACGCCTGGTTCCAAATTTCAGGAACAAAAGTAGGACAAAATACTTTCTACACTTTGGGAATTGCCAATAGGCTTGAAAATGGCCAAAGGCGTCGTGGACTTGTTGCGACAGTCAGTGTCATTGTTAAAGCCCGAGAAATATATTCGGCCATGTCATTAAACAGATTTAGTGATTGATCAGGTTCAGCAGCAGAGGGCTCAAAGCATATGAATTTGTGCCATGGAGGCATATAGAAAAAATTTCAGGTCTTGTTAGAAAAAGGATGACCAGGACCACATGTGAATTTACCCGTGTACGTGTGTAAAGGAGCAACTGTTTGATCGCTGGATTCTCTCGAAAGAGGTTGGGCAAAATTTTGGTCCAACTTAGGGAGTGATGTTAGTTGAGAGGGGGTGGGGGGGGTTTCATGTCTACATCCAGATATCAAAATTGAAATCGATGGAAAACAAAAATTGCCACAGTTTCGTTGTGAAGCAGACCATAGAGGCCGATGGACTGCTTGACACATAAATGAGTAGTACTTTTACAATCTTGTTCAAAAATTGTTGGAAAAACCACTTTGTGCATATTGGTTCCCCTCCACCTCATTCAATGTTGCATGAGCACGACACACTTGAGCAATCTCGCACCATTATATTGTCAACACTGATTGGGAGGGTGTTTCAAGCCTATTATGAACTTTCATAGCTGCAATTTAACAGTGTCCAAGGGACGTTGAAAAAAACCCAAAAAAAGATTGTAGTAGGCATAGCCAAGAATTACTAGTACAACAAATACAAACAAATAAGTCGGGTTCTAACAAGCGTCTCATGGTAGCCACTCAGGAGGGGAAAATCCAGACAGTTACCAAGAAAAGGGAAGCAAAGAAAATGGTGCTAATCAAAAGCATGGAGCGGGACCCAAATCCGTCACATGCCATCACTGTAAAAAGCCAGCCAGGGGATTTAACAAATTCAAGGTGTGGGAAGATTACATGGCTAGTCTACCAAATGGAGAGGCCACAAAGTGAGTCAAAACCACTAGGTTGTGCAGTTACTTTGAGGTCAAAAAAGTTCATTCTTCTGTCAAAAAACAAGAAATTCCACAAAAGGGAATTGACACAAAAAAAGTAAGGGATACTGACTTTAAAGCCTTTTGTTTTGGAGGGAGTTGTGTCACTGTCAGGTGATAGTTTAGTTTAGGATCCAAAACCCATTTGATCAGAGGGACTCGTGCTGCGCACAGTCTATGATATTGGCAGATGCCACTTCCATTTGATAATTGAGAGTTCCAAGGAATGTGCATTGATTCAAGGGGTCAAGATTATCAACCTCATCATGGGAAACCTCGAGGGCGTTTTTTAGTGGAACTGTTCAGTGCGAATGTAATCACAATGAGTCTTACGCTAAACATCTGTTGTCTTTTTTAATTCCCTTCTTTTAACTCCCTGTTTATCTTTTTTTTTTTAAATCTCACTGATTTTAATCATGCACAGCCAGAGGACCTATCTGATGCCAGTCTGAACACCCGTGCCCTTATTAGGGCAGGCATCACCAGATGTCAAGTCAGATGGCATCTCGATTAAACGTGGAAGGTCTCACTAGGGCAAAGATAAACATCATCGAACACATCACACATACGCCATAAAGTCAATGCAATTCTCCTCCAAGAGATACACGCAACTAACAGTTCCATCCTGAACATTTGCGGCTACACCTTAGCTGCACCAACCGCGAGCGCACCCACGGGATTGCAACCTTTGATAGTAAATCAGCCCAATGAAAAACATATTGCAACCTCGCCAGCAGATTCCACCCTGGAACGGGCAACGACCCTAAATTGCAGGTTGTTCATGTCCACCAATGTCTACAAGCCACCTAAACCATCGGTCCACGCCAGACTATACCAACTATGGGGTGCACACTGCATTTATGCTGGCGACTTTAATAGTCATAGCATTACCTGGGCTTACAGGAAAACCAACCCTGCTGGAGCTACCCTAGAGGATGGGCCAAAATCCGGGGTGGGTTACAACTTCTACACGCCCCCAAGGCACCAGGACACGTCAACTCTGGAAGATGAATACGTTCTACAACCGACCTGCTTTTGCAACATGGACCCATCTCCATTCACCGTCACTGTTCTCGGATGCTTTCCGAAGTCCCAACACAGACCTGACTGATCGTCAGGAGAGCCTTGCTAAGCCTTGTTACCAACAAAGCCAGTGAAAGGGTGGAACTTTGCAAGGCAGAATGGGACAGGTAAAGAAACATGGATGGCTGGAATTCAGAGTGCCCACCTCCGACCACCAACATCCTCCCAAACCTGGACAAATTCTTACACAGCACTGTGTCAATCGTTTATTAATAAGCAAAGAAGAAAAACCCATCCCATGTGGCTGCCGTTGCAGTTATATTCCATCCTAGGATGAGGAAAACTGGACATCTTTACATGAATTCCTGAATTATGAAACCCGGGGAAAGAAGCCTCATCCAGGCTTCAGATCGTGAACAAAAACTGCTTGGACAGGAAACGACGTGAGCACTGGGAGGGGAGACGTTCCAAGAATCGAGTTCACCACACTCCAGCGGGAAGGCCTGAAGATATAAACAGCATCACCGGCCAAGAATTTCCAAACCATCGAAATGTCCAGTGACTGCCAACTCAATTGCTGAGAACTCCTCGGAAATGGTCATGTCAAGACACATTGTTAGCGATCACACTCGCTCTGTCAAAAAAGAGATCACCAACTTCGTCGAGCCCCCGGCGTGGATGGGTAACTTTCAACATCTTCTCACGAGATGAGCTTAAATCTGCATATCGCAAAAAGAGTGGAAAGGCCAGGGGCCCTGGATAATATACCAGCAGAGTTCCTGAATCACTGCGGCCCACGATGTCATGAATGGCTCCAGGAGTTACACATGTTGCCTTACTAACCAGCCCTTACCCAAGACCTGGAGGGAGAGCTACTCTAATCGGCACCACTCCCCCAAACCAAACAAGCTGTCGACAACCCTAAGAACTACCGTCAAATATCACTACTGTGTGTTCTCCTTCAAACCTCCTGAGAGGATGATCATCGGCTCGGCTTAGATCCGAGTCCTCCCCATCTGCCTGACGAACAAGCTGGATTTCGCCGTGGCCGGAGCCACTGTCCAGCAGTTGAAAAATCAAAAAGGATATTTGAGGAAAGCGTTGAAAAGCGCCGTAAGGCAGCCGTCAAGCGTGGTGACCTTACTGCAGCATACGACACGTCTGTGGCCACCAGGGCCCGCACTCAAGTTTCTCAGGACCATCCCGGATCGTCACTTGGTACAATTCATATGTAACATGCTTGCAAAACCGTAGATTATTCTCAAAGACCGTGATGGGACAGAGTAGTTTCTGCTGGTCGGTATGAGGAATGGGTGACCACACGGATTGTACTGTCCTGGGCGTTCAACTTGTATAGCAGCGATTTACATCCAAACAACATCTAGACAATAGGGCTACGCCAACGATCTTTGCCCACCTCCACTCGGATAGCAACTGGACAGAAGTAGACAAGCAAACTTACTACAGACATGGGCCCTACTGCAGATATCTCAAGACATGGAGACTGAAGATGAGAGAAGCCAAGAACCAAAGCTACTGCCTTCCACCTTAACACCAAAGAGGCTCATCGCCAGCCCAATCAACTCAATGGAGCGCCTCTGCCTTACAATCCTACCCCAACCTACTTGGGAGTGAAGGTTGACCGGCAGCTTACTTTAACAGGCAGCACTCGAGTCCGTATGAGCGAGAAGGTATCTTCGAGGAATAACCTCCTGTGCCGACTTGCCGGATCTTCATGGGGTGCCAGCACAACGAACCCTACGCACCACTGCCTTGGCTCGGTATACAGCACTGCTGAATAGCCGCCCCAGCATGTGCACAGCTCTCACACAGGGAAGCTGGACCCCAGGATCAACGAGACCTTGGGAACCATTGCTGGCTGCCTCCGTCCTAGTCCATCTGAATTTCTACCAATACCTTGCAGGCATCGCACATGAAGAGAAACACCACATGCATAAACTTGGAATAAGGCCTGCTGGACAACATAAGCACCTGATGCATAACACTGTCAAATGATCACACCAACTCTGGGTAGACAAGTGCGCTCTCGCCGACCTTTCTGCGAACGCTGACTCTAAACTCTCCAGTTCACTTTCAAATATTACAGACAGGGAATACTGCCTGGCTAGATACCCCAAGACCAGATCAAACTCTCTATTACACCTAACACAGAACTACCACCTGGCAGCATCTCCCACGCAAGGAATGGGTACCTTAAACCGGATTCGCACAGGAGTCGGTCGATTCAATAGCAATATGCACCGATGGGGGAGGCGCCATCGCCAAGCCTGCATATGTGGTTCTCCATCACAGTCGGACTGCGGATCACATTCTCAATGAGTGCCCTACTTCTCCCACACCCACCCAAGGTGGACACAGATTTCCAACCCCCAACAATCACAGTGAGTTGGCTCAAACGGCATACGAAATATTTAGCTGCTGCATCTACGCCCCCCCCAGAAAGAAGATGATTGATGCAGGGGATAGGTTTGGATTGTATTAGTGTCCCTCTTTCAAAATGAATTTGAATCAGATTGTTTCGGAACTGTCACAATTGGGTTAGACAAGAACTCCAGTATAAAAGGGGGTATCCATGTTGATAGGAATGATGGAAGGGGGGAAGGTAATCTCAAGACGATCCATAGTTCCAAGGGTGCCCATGTTACAGTGGATTAAATTATGAGGAAATCGACCATTTACAAGAATGTGCAGTAATTAGGTCAATGACCACTAAAAGCCTCACAGGAAACAGTGAGCAGGTGAAAGTCAAAATTACTCATACATATAGGAAGAGAGTCGAGGAGGGATGACTTGGTCCCAAATTTAGAGGATACTTTTCTCTCAAAGTTAGAGGATTTTGGAAGTACACTTCCCTCTTCAGGGAGATCTAAATATCCCTAGTAGTGGAAAATCCAGCCCTAGAGCACAATAAAGTGACAAGCGGGGTACACAAGGAAAATGTCAAGCACAGTCACCGCTGAGCATGATAGAGTTGGGGACTGTCAAGGAGACCCTTTAAGCCATGACAAGCTGGTAAATGAGCAACACAATGACCCAGCACTTAGGAAATAAGGTGAGAGGGCATTGACGCAACAGGAAGCCAAGCAAATTCCTTTATGTTTGTACAAGCAAAATGGTGTCCTTATGAGAAAATGGCGGCCACCCGATGCACTTATATATAGATGAGGAATGGAAGGTTGTGCATCAAATTGTAGTGCCAAAGGTATACCATAGGGAAGTGATAGGCATAGCCCATGATAGTCCCGTGGCAGGACACTTAGGTGTGAGAAAAACACATGACAGAATTAGGAGTAATTTTTGGTGGCCTACACTCAGAAAAGATGTGTCTGAGTATTGTAAGACTTGCCACACATGTCAAATGGTGGACAAGCCCAATCAGAAAATTCCTACTGCTCCCTTGCAACCAATACCAGCATTTGATGAGCCATTTAGTAGGGTCTTAATAGATTGCGTAGGACCACTTCCAAAGACCAAGTCAGGAAATCAGTATTTACTGACCATCATGTGTGCTTCCACACGATTCCCTGAGGCTATATACCCTTAGGGCACAAAATATTGTGAAAGCTCTAACCAAGTTTTTCACCATGGTAGGCCTTCCAAAATCAATTCAGTCTGATCAAGGATCAAATTTCATGTCAGGTTTGTTCCAACAAGTGATGGACCAGTTGGGAATTTCCCAGTAGTTCTTCAGCATACCACCCATTCGTTCCTGTACAAAATGGACGAGATGAAAACGTCATTTTCTCCTCAATGGAACATCTCAGACCTTAAAGCTAACATTCTGCTTGAAGATCATCATATCTCCTATCCAATCAATCATGAAATTAGGGTAGTTATCCCCAAAATTTTCGAGCTACTGGACTGTGAAGACTGGCATGCACCGTGGACCCCGGAGGTCACAGCACTTTTTCAGTCAGGTGTTCCCTGTAAGAATACGGTTAAAATTGGTTTGTCGGATCAAAATAACATATCAATGACAACCTTTTTTGGATATTCTTACAAATTTTATACTTAATATTGATAGCAACCATGATTTGCAACCCAGATCGCCCCATTTCTCTCAGTTTTTAGGGTATACTTAGGCAAGGGTCACCAAAATAAAAACACCCTTCCTTTGCATGGGGGCTGGACTTCCTGTGTCTAATGTTTACTGGTGTCTTGTGTCTCAATCAGACAACAGGCTCCAGAGAGCCCCAGAAATTGCCAAACAAAATCTCAAACAGAGCCAGGCAAAAATGAAAACCAGGGCTGCAATTTCGACGCGAATCCGCGAATCGATACGCGTAAAGATTCGCGCCTGAATGTTCACACGCGAATCAGAGTTGAGTTGATTCGAGTCAAGAAAATTCAGTGAAGAGAAAAAAATAACAGTCCAGTCAAGAAAAAAAAAATAGGCTTTGGCTACGATATATAGAATGGAGGAATCACCAAACAATGAATTTTTTTCTTCAAAAGAACTTCATTGAATATCGTTCAGATTTTTATTGTAAACCAAACAAAATATTACGCAAATCTACTTTACAATGACAGACGTCCGTTAATATCGTCGATCAACACGTACTGTTTACGAAAATCAATTAAAATTGACCTACTGACCCCAATACCAAGTACCAATGACACATCAAAGCCAGTGTTTACCATGTTGCCATAGTTTGTACCATATAAAATGCAGGTTTTTCATTTTAAAACGGCAAAAAAAAATTATAAAAACGGCAAAATAAATTCTAAAAACGTACTAACATTAATGCAATAAGTAAAATCTTAAGTTAGAAAATAACCCTTTGTCTATTTTCCATTGTTTGATACACAAAATAAAACAAATTTGTATCCGCAATTCAAAGGGGGTAATATATCTAGGTATACATGTGGTAACTGCTTTGCCTCAGGGTGCTTTTCATGTACTGCAAATGTAAACAGTTGATATGCCGGGAAGAAGTAGGAATAGTCGAAGGTTCTGTAGCGAGATGGAAATTTCTGAGGATAATGCTAATTTTAGCAGGGTGAGACGTTCAATAATGATGGGAGTTGCTAACGGTGCCTTAAACATTGTAAATTTTGGTTTTTTGGACAGCAAATATGAAGAGAGAATTTCGCACCTGTTGCGAATTCGGACAGGCTTGCAAGGCTGCGAATCGGCTAAATTGTGCATTTTTGTGACAATTCAAAGCAATCCGATGTCTTGCTTTTTTTTTTCAACTGAGTGCATTCTTAATTAAGTACAAAATATTAAGAATTGAAATCAGAATCCCAAGCCTTATCATATTGATTTTTGTCTTCAAAGTGAGTCGCTCTGCAGTCTGCGTTGAAGTCTGTGATGGATGGCAGGATGAGAAACTCTGAGTACTCTAGATTGAAGAGGATGGAATTTGGGTTAATTTTATCACTAATTTATGTGAGTAAAAGAAACTCACACGTGGACTATACTTGTTGAAATTTGTCTCCTCTCTTCGGCAAGTAGTTAACTAGTAGTGGTCGTCGATATGCCTCAGTAGTGTCACATTTCGAAGCACAGTTAGGCCTAATTAAAAAATTTCCAGCTCCAAATTATATGGTTTTTAAAACAATTGTTAAGAATTTACTTCTGCCTTCTGTATTTAGATTTCTAACAGTTAAAATACGTGGTAATAACTGATACGTTCGCCAAACAGATAATTTAAGCATGGGAATAAATTGTATCCTTATAATATATTCATAATCTTACCGAAGTAGGTCTGAATCAATTGATTCTCGCAAAATTACCTGGCGAGAATCAAACCTGATTCCCGCAAGTTACAACGAAATTGCACCCCTGAAAACATGGTATGACAAAGATGCCAGGAACAGAGTATTCAAACCAGGTGACAAAGTTTTGGCACTTTTTCCAATACAAGGGCATCCTTTGCAAGCCAAGTATTCTGGACCATATGAGATTGAGAACAAAGTGGGAGACCTTGACTATGTGATCAAAACACCAGGTTGGCGTAAAAGTCGACAATTATGTCACATAAATATGCTCAAGGAGTATAATGAAAGAGGTGATACTATTAAGCCTGCATGTGTAGGATCATCCAGTGTTAATGATGACATCACAGAACAAGACAGCACTGTAAACACAGAAAATGATTATGTTGTCAAATTGCAAAATTCTGACATACTTACCAATTTAGACAAGAAACTAGGTCATCTCCCAGAAAGTCAACAAGGTGAATTGAAAGAGTTAATTCACAAGTGGGGAAGTATATTTCCTGATGTACCCAGTGAGACACATGTCATAACTCATGACATTGATGTAGGTAACTCAGAGCCTTTAAAGCAACACCCTTATAGGGTGAATCCACTCAAGTTGCAACATGTCAGAAATGAGGTGAAATACATGGTAGACAATGGAATAGTTGAACAGAGCAATAGTGAATGGAGCTCAATTATTGTGGTTCCCAAAAGTGACGGTTTCATCTTCTTTGTCAAGATTTTCGGAAAGTAAACCTCTGTTCCAAAACGCCTCATATCCAATCCCACGGATCGATGATTGCATAGAGTTGAAATGCCAAATTGTTAGCAAATTTAATTTGTTGAAGGGGTATTGGCAAGTTCCCCTCATCTGACCGTGCCAAAGAATTCAGCCTTTTGGTAACACCAGGATTGGCCTATCCCATACAAAAGGAATGGCTTGGTCTAAAAAATTCTGACCGCCAACATTTAAGCTTAGTGACAGAGTAGTGCAGAAAGATCAAATTGTGAAGCCTATGTGGTTGATCTTCTTGTGTACGCGAGACAGGGTGGGAAGAACACATGAGAAATCTCTAAGCAGGTTGAATGTGAATCTGGGAAACGTGAATTTTGCCTGCAAATGTCACATTACTTAGGGAGTGTAGAAAGGCCAAATTAGGCAATCACTGCAAAGTTGAAGCAATTGAGAAACTCCCCACACCACAGAGCAAGAGATCTAATGAGATTATTAGGTATGGTTCGGGTATTACCGAAAATCTGTCCAAATTCTCGAAAATGACCACCTTCTGAAGAAAAAAACAAAATTTGTGTGAGTCAGAGCAGCCAAAAAGCAGATGAAGTGATATCATCCTGTATGTTACTCAACAATTGAGAAAGAATGTTTTGCATTGATATTGTCATGCAAATTTTGAAGGTGTACTTGAGTCAAAACAGTGACCCAGTTCTAGTGACCAGGATCACAAATCCATTGACTTCATCCATAATGATGACAAACAGAAATCAGAGACTTGCAAGGTGGAGTTAACTCTACAAGAATACAATCTGGCCATAAGACATATCAAGGAAAAGGAAAGCGATTGGCCAGAGCTGCCTAAATTTTGTTCAGAATCTTAGTATTAAAATGGTAATATAGACTGAGACAGCAATGCAAGAACACATTGTAAGAGTGTAAAATTTGCCCTGTGTAAAAAATGTATGTTAAATTAAACCACAAAACTGGCTTAAAGGTATAAAGTCAAATTTGGGAAAATTGTTCATTTCATTTCAAATTTCCTTAAGGGGGGAGGATGTTATATAGCCTCATTTTTCTGGTAAAGATATTAATTTGATTTTTCAATTTTATTGAGAAAACAATTTATCACAGGAAAAGTACTTTGTTTATGATAAAAGAAGCAGGGGATTACCACGTGCTATATGAGCTCACACCTGTTATTACAAAACTAGATAGATAGTCAATACGGGAAATGGGAATTCCCCAAGATGTAAACTTAGAAACTGAGTCAACGGTCTGCTTTAAGATCAAAACATATACCTGTCTGGGGATTCCCCATGAAGGTATAAATGTGAAATGATGCAATTCAGATGATGGAATTTTTGTGAAATCTGATTTGACAGGGCGAGGTTTATGTTATGCATGATGATGGTAAATGATTATTGTAGAAAGGGGAATCTAGCTGTGAGAAGTTAAATACTTGTCACTGGAAGACTCAGGGGCCAGCGTAGTAACCAGGAAGCTATACAGTATAGGTATAGCTAGTTTATATTACCTATGAATGTTAAATTTCTTCTTGCTAGGCCAGGTTATAAACTGTGGAGGACGCGGGAGCTTGAAAGCGAATTAACTGTCTGTTGTCGTCTTTAGCAAAAGCGCTCAGTTTTCGGATCAAAAGGGCTTTAGTTGTGGTCCTATATGAGGACTTAGCGACAGGACTGATGGTGGTATAATAACTGGATTTTAAATTGTGGAACCTTAGTGTGTCGAGGGAAAAACCGTCGTCTTGAACTGATGGAAAAAATTACCTTTCAAGACTCCGAAGATTCGCATGACGAATATACCATGGCTATTTATGTGAACTTAATGCGTGTCAGTTTGGGTTCTTCATGATGAGGACATATCACTTGAACTGCAACGCTTTCACCACAGGACACTAGAGAACTCTAAGTATCAATTAAACTAATTGTGTGTACTTAAGGATGTATATTGTTTTGGGACATACCAAATTCTTGAACAAAAGTGATTAACAAATCATTAAATCTGTGTTATTTATAAATTCAGATCACTTGTGCACAAGGCTCATTATTTGTGTTTAAAGTATTCTGACTTTGAAGGATGACAAGACGTCATCCGGGGCGGAAAGGGTAACAGTGGATGATAAAAACAACGGCGTGGAAGATGAGACTAGTCATGTACATGACTTGTGTCAACAGCCTGGTATCAGCTCGTGGGGACAAGTTCATTCATATACTTGTAATACTTTCACCAATGATTCCTTCTCTACAGGATAAAATTCTAAGTGTCAGTGAATCTATCCATCATTTTTACTTATTCGTAATCCGTTGCTGCGGGCATTGTAAGAAAATCAATCAAAACTAGGTACAGTAACAGAATGTACAGTAAACCGGGGACGGTAATTGAGTCTATGAAGTTGAGAAGAGGGGGGGGGGGGGCTGTGTCTAGGCACGGATGTATGATTGTATCATCATGTCTAGCAAATGTATCTGTGTGTTTTCTTTGGGACAGAACTAAATAAGGTCTTGGACAATTTTCAAATTCAGGTGCAGTAGTTAACATTGACTTTGTTGTGTACCGTTCGCGACCGTGTACTCTGTAGCGTAGGCTAGGTTGTGTACACTGACAGGAAGTTACCTTCATGGTAACAAACAAGAAATGCGAGTCAACATACATTTCCAATCGATAATATGGTTTGCGCGCTAAGGATTATGGGGCTGGTTAATAGGGCCTGTAATGTGCATTATAGCTTTAAGTACTATGTTTCCCATATACTGGTGGTAAGTGTATGTAAGTGGCAGGCTATTATATGGGACACAATTTCAGGGGAAGCTAACAACAATTAATTGTTTGAACTAACATTTAAAGGGTGGAGGGGGCAGTTTTTAGATAAAATCAATCAAACACAATTTGTAGCACCTTTGGTCAAATAGGTAAGCTAGTGCAGAGTAGCAGAAGGTGTAGTTTGGTGGTGCAGGCTTTAGGAGCAGGCAGAGTTAAAAGGTGATGTCAGGTAGTATACAAATAATGAATGTTTATGAGTGCATTGGTAAGAATATTTTCATAAGTTGAAAGATGAAATGTTCCATTCATTCTATTAAAGCTCAGACTAGCTTGACTACGCTAAGTAAGGCTAAGCCTAGCCTAGCCTGGGCTGTGCCACTGTCAAGTAGCAAGTTGCTATGGACCCATGGCCTAGCTCTGCAGGGCTAGGCCTAAATGTTGGCTTTAATTTACCTTCTACTATAGTTACTGCATTAAACTTGGTCTGAAGAAACCTCCATGGCCGGGAATTCCATGTACATCCTGCTGAAAACATATTTTTGCCGGCAGAAACTCCAAGATCGTGCTTCCATTGTTCACTCATAATAGCATCATAGTTGCGTCAAAGTTCCGTATAGGTGCGTGCATTAGGTGACCCATATTTTGTGAATAGAACGAAACGTATGGAACAAAAATGCACACCAAATGGAACAAAAATGCACAGTATGTGACGTAAGCATGCAATGTATCATTTATGTAATGACACGTGACCGAGAATCCTCCAATCAAATGACAAGGATCTGTTTAAGTGTTATATAATAGGTAATGTATGGTATTAGCAAGGAGCCATAGGGCAGGGTAGTCAGTAGGTAGGTAGTGTTACAAGTTCAAAGAACTAGATGAATGTGACACTCACCTCACAGTTTGCAAATAAATCACCACAGATATAAGAATAAGCATACATGCACAATGCAAAGTTCAAAGTGAGATAGTTTCTCTCTCTGTTCCACGGTATGTCCTCAAAACTTGGACGACCTGCACAAGCTCAACAGTGTATGAATTCCAATACTGGGAACAGCCAAAATGTAACCACTAGACAACATGAACCATCAAATAATGAGGAACGCAGTAGACCCTATGACCACCAAGATGTGAAAAGTCACACCAGGAACCACCAAGAAGGGAACCAGAAGACACCAGGACCACCAAAAAATAAACAATAGACAGCAAACCCCAAATAATGACACCCTAAAGCAATGGAACATCCCTAGACTACTTCAGCCAATCATTAGCCTCCCAGAAAACTCCTGTCCGGCCTTTAAACTCATGTCATGGTCCTCAAAAACCTCATGTCACTTTCTCAGTGCTGGTTTTATTGTACATTAACTAGAAAAACCATCCAAAGGTATAAAAAGGAGAGTGGGGGTTGATGGAGATTTGAAAATATAATAATGAGTTAAATCGGTCAATGCGTATGCGAGAAATATCAATTGTTAACCTTGTTTATGGCCACACAAACAGCGGAAAAAGCTATCCTATGTGTCTTCATGCTAAAGCAGGCAACACAACAAAAATGCTTAAGTGCTTCTTTATCACAAAAATTAAGCATTATTTTCTCAAGGTCATTTTTTATTTGTCAGGAAATTCCTCGAAATTTGCTCCCCAAAATAGGCATGGTCCAAAATCTGAGTCTTTCAGAGGGAAGAGAACAAAAATGGTAAAAAATATGTAAAATTTTGCTCAGATGTTACAGCAGTGAACAATGAATGCCTTAAAGACACTATCAGTGATTTGCTAAAAAATCAGCAAATCGAAGAATCATCAAAACTCAGATTTTTGCAGTATGTACAGTACAGGTATCCTACATACCCTGCAAAATGATAATGCCAGAGCAACCTAATAAGGCAGGACTAGATTTTAGTCACTGAATTGTCCCCGAACGGACACTTACTACAACACGTAGATTGAATGGAGAAGCGTATCTGGAAACTTGCCGTTTTCTTCTTTTTGTGTCAATTCTACAGCTGGAAAAGTAACTTATGAGAGAATTCTACAGACGTATCCTTCACTTTGAAGCTATTCCTGCAAATTTAAACTATTTTTCAAATCACTGATATGTCGTTAATTGCCTCTTGACTCTTTGCGCGGTAGAACCCACATCAAATGGATATGGGGGGTAACAAATATTTTCTGATATTTGATCGCGAGTTGTATAGAATGTTTAAGAGTCAGAAGTTATCTAATGGATTTGGCGGCTATGTAAAAGTGATTTTGCAATGTGCAAATTGGCCTTTTAAAGAATAATTTTACACTGAATATGAGTAAGAGCAAGAACTATGCCCCTGTAAAAAAATCTTTAAAATCCATGGCATGAATCCTTGCACATCTAGTCTACAAGTCATTACTTACATTTTATAGTTAACCTCTATTGCCCAATTTCCATTGGAAATATGTGTAAAACTGATTAGAAAAACATTTGTCGCAATAAATGTGCACATGATGTAAGCTAGCCAGTATAAAATAATCCAATCATTTGTCAAATCTGTGTTGCTGTGATATATTATTTTATTCTGGTTTGGCGAGTACATGTACAGTTTCGAGTCAATAAAAACCCTACGTTCAGGAAAGATTTTTCTTCAAAGGTTAAACATTATTTTATTGCCTTCAAGTGCTTGCTCGGTTGTTTACAAGGGATAAACAACTATCAGAAGATTTTTAGTTGGTGTCTTCAGACTTTTGGTGGGTTCAGAATTAAGTCAATTTTGCAGAAAGATAAAATTCTGTCTGGGCGATTTTAGCCCACAATGTCGGAGAGACTGACACCGACGTAAACCAACACTTCTAGCAAAGACAATTCACATCATTCAATTTTAATGGATCGATTTCTTCTCCTTTCTACAAAAACATAATCATTTTTAAAAAACGTTTCTATTTGTGTACATAGTATAAGTAAAATATCTTCAACCAAGTAAATTACCATTGTTTAACATCATAAAGATTCAGTTATTGAAATCACTCCAGATCAATGCATCATTTTCATGAATGAAACTGCTCATAGATTTTGTTGTCTTACATATCTAAGGTAATTATTTGAAAAAAATACAGTATACTCAGCGTTCATAAATTGCTAGAAGAACTTAAGCTTAAGTTTTCTGTAAATCAATTGGAATTAAAACTTACACAATTCATATCGCACTGCTGGTTTTATCAAAAGCGTACTTAACAAAACCTACTATGGTTTCACTTTGCTCCCAATTTTGGTTGTAGGTTAAAACCATGAAAGCTTGCGGAACAAAGTAACTTTGGTCTTACACCAGCTATCTGACTTTGTTATTGGGAATAAACAATTTTTTCACTTAGCTTTTCTTTGTAATCCCCGGATATTATTTTTATAATCCTTCATTATCCTCCACATTGTATTGTTTTACAATACTTTGGTGTTAAATGTTTTTTTACGCAAATCACTGCCAAAGACCATGTTACTCTATTTAAGCGATACATCTTTGGTTTGGCTCAAAATCGCCAAACAGGATTTTAGTCTCCTCACAGCCAAAATAGTCTACTTCTTCTCCAAAGTCAAATACACCAATAAACGTTTTCTGAAAGGCCTGTTAGTATCTTCTTTATAACCCTAGCAAACATTTGGGACAAAAATAATTCCCTTAACTATTTAATTATTTTTTATTCTGAATGTAGGGTTTTTATTGACTATCACACTGTATATATGAGGCTTCAAACGGCTGTTATATAATGATCTTATTTATTCAATGCTGATATTTTGTATGAAAAATAGCTCTCAACACTAGTGGGTTATTAAACTACGGGTTGAAATCCTCCTGGTACTTTTTCTTTGTTTAAAGAAGACAATCCAGTAGGCAACATCCTATTACTTTTTCTTTTCATTAAACACTTTTCTTGAGTAAGAAAGACATGACCGTGTGTCGGTGGCATCATAGAGGTAAGCCCAACATCACTTGAAGTATTCAAGATCGATGTCCAAGGTCAAGGGTCATTTTATTTCTATTTCATTTTCCATAAATCCTGTTACTTATAGGGCCACAATGGCATAAAAAATATTAACTGCATGTTTAGTGCCTCGATTGCCCAATCTTCCATTAAATATGCATTTTGTAACTAATTTCATGTTCAAATCATCCTCATGAAATAAATTTGCAACAATCCTTTTACACTTTCGATACCTGCCACTTTAAGTCAATTGTGAACGGCTTAAATCTACCTGAAATTTTAGCTAAAATCCATGACGCACTCGTTCATTGCGAAGTTACACCAAACTGGAAACGGTTGCGTAGCAATGATGCCTCGCGCAGGTCGTTCATAGTTCATTTCAAACAAAATCAGTCAGTGTCATGTCACCAGGCAGGACATTTGCTATAACTCATGATGGAAATTACACATGAAGTGCCGTTGGATATTATTACAGTATGAAACCCTATTCCTACCAGACTTGTACATGGATTGAATTCATGGTGCATTTTGATCATTTGATTAAAAGTTTGTGTTTTGTGTAATGTGCCCTACCATTGTGTGATATAACTGTCGTTTGATTGCATGCAATGTGTACTCAAACATGATTGCATGTATCCAGCTTTGCATCGCACTCAGGTTTGGAGTTGGAGGGCGAGCTATACTACATCTGCCGGCATGCAAATCATGTATGCAGCCAATTTCTTCTGGTCTGGAATTCATGTATGTATGCCAACAAACATGACAAACCATTGCTGCAGTCATGCAGGCGGCCCCACCCATAGTCGGCTTAGTTGTAGACCCCCACTACTTTCAGACTGTCCTAGACAGCAACACTAACTCGCACATGCCTGGCATGACTGTTGGGGTCATTTGTAATTTCATAGCATCGTCTCTGATTCTTTTCTCTGCTACTTCACACGAAACTATTGTGTTTTCTGCTATTTTGTCACCGCCTAACAAAGTTCAGAAGGGGACTATAAAATGTGCTCCGACTGTACGACCATTAGAAAAATGTTAACCCTTGAATGTCCGTGAGAAAATGTTAACCCTGGAACATTTAGCCATATCTTTTGTTTTAGATGAGCTAGAGTAGCCAAACTCAGTATATTATAGGAGGGCACAAGTCCCTACTAACCATGTAATTCATTCCCCAGGGTCTGTCAGGGGTAAGGAAATATAAAAATAGGTCTATATTGCACAAAAAGGTCAACATTTGGCCATATTTTTTTCCCTAGATGAGCTAGAGTAGCCAAACTTGGGTATATTGTAGAAGGGCACAATCCCCTACAAACTATATAATTAATTCCCCTGGTGTCCTCCCCTGGGTCTGACAGGGGGTGGGGAAAATGTAAAAAAAGTCAACATTTCACAAACAAGGTAAACATTTCATCTTGTTGGATGCGACATTGGACCCTTGACCTTTTAGAGTTATTTTTGTCTTGCCTGAACTTTGTTCGGCAGAGACTTAGTAATCACTTTTCTGTCTCTATCCATCTGTCTGTCTGTCCGTCCATCCATCCGTCCGTCCGTCCATGTTAAAGGCACTATCAGTGATTTGCTAAATCAGAAAATCGAAAAAAATCATCAAAAATCAGATTTTTGTATGTCTGTAAGAAGTATAGGTATTCAAATACACCCTGCAAGTGATATGGTTGAAAGCAGCCTAATAAGTTCAAAATCTAATATTTCAGTCATTACCATTACTGTCCGTACGAACACTTACTGCAACACGTAATTGAATGGCGATTCATATCTTCAAACACTGCTGTTTTCTTTTTTTTCTGACGATTTTTCAGTTGCAAAAAATAATTTGTGAGAAATCCACACACTTATCCTTCACTTTTAAGCTATTCCTGCAAATTTAAAATATTTTGACTCTTTTGAAGAATCACTGATAGTGTCTTTAACTGCTTGTGTACGATTTATCTGGAGTTCCGTAAGGGCTGCGGTGATGTAACTTGGTGGAAAAAGTGGGTTGATGAGTTCTCGACCTGATTAGAGTTTGGGCATAAAATATGCTATTTAAGTTTCTAATTTGCAAACATTTTCCAGCAAGGCTTATGTACAAGTTTTCTGGAGGTCCGTAAGGTGTATAATGATGTAATTTGATGGAAGGAAGCAGGTTGGAGAGTTCTCGACCTGATTAGATTTTGGGCGTATTTCAGGCAAATTAAGTATGCAAATGAGCTTTTGGGGAGGGGTGGGGTATTGGGGAGAAGAATATCTGCAATCCTCCACTGTATCTGCTTGCACAACATTTTTGGGGACACCCTGTACTCATACAGTTGCACTCTGGTGTGCTGCTCTTTTGTCTTACAGCTATGCACGAAAGCAGGCCAGACTTGTGGTTCGAGAACCGCCTTGTTTGGCAAGTTATGGATGGAGTTCATCGATGAGTTATGTTTTTAACCCATCATTTCATTGAAATGATGGTTATTGCGATTGAGAGCGGCATGTTTTAATACGTCAGCTCTTATTTTCTCTACTAGTCGGGCGTTTTATTTGCATTCCTGACGGAAAGCTGCCTAGTGGGAGTCAGACACTGGGGGAATCTCGTGTTGGGCTTGATTTTTTAAATTTCAGTGACGGGAGTCAGTTTGGGTAACTTTTGTGTCTTTTTGGCAAGTTTTGGGCATCATTTGATCTTGCGCTTGTCGTCTTTCTTATACTGAATACTATTGGTTTGTGTGTGCACTTGTTAAACGGTGCTCGCGGGTACTACGGGCGAAACTGAAATGGTGATCGTGCAACCATATCTACCAAGGGCTTACCAGGGACTGAGGTCAAACACGAGAGTGAGTTAATTTGACTTGAGTAGATTTAGTGTAAACAAACCCTGGATGAAGGTCGCCCGACTATATAGAGATGACACAAAAGAAGTTGTTTTACTTGAGATCAAACTTGAGTTATGTTAATAACTTGGGGTATTTTGCAACTAAGTCTCAAAGAATTTTCAGCAAAAGTACAAAGAGAGACCCAAATTTGCCTACTTTAGTGAAGCAAAATTTCAAAAATATTAAGTCCGTACCTTAGCAAATTTGGTATCGTGGTATCGTCCTTTGCAGAAGGCAAGCCTTTTTTTTTCATTATGGCATTTATACTGACTATGCATAGTGTTTACGGTATAGGATGGATGAAAAGTTGGGTTTGTAGGTTGTTGGTTTCAACGGCAAAGTTTAGAATTTTTAGTTTATGGTATATTGGTTATATTTTGGAGTTAGTGGAGAAAACATTTTTGGTGTACGCTGAGAAATCTTATCTGGTTGTCATTATTAAGTTCTTGTTGGCTGTATTCGATACAATGGACATTGCTGCACAATGTATACCATGCCCAGTGTGGCTTTTCTCTAAATGATGTTCCACTACGTTGACCGTTTTAAGGCACCTTGAAACTGTTGAAAGCCAGTTCTGGAATTTTATAAGTGGTCCTTGAAAGTTGAAGGCACTTTAATATATTAGGTTTTCTAGATATAAATATTCGATCCTATAAATATAAAACCCCAAAAAGAGGGTATTCACTTGCGACAGCAGTGGGCATACTTCCGAATATTTTTACTAACCCTTACACTGCGATACTATATTCTATTGCGAGTTGAGATGACAAACACACTTGCCTTACTTTTGACGGGTTTTAGATATTACTTTGTGTCGACGGTGCTCCAATAAATGGTTGGCCTAACATTCGACTTTTACCTTTTAATATCCCGCTTGAAAAGCTGAAAATGTTGAAATAAGTGGCGGTAAGCATATCAATACTAAGCGGAAATCTTTGGAACACATCTGCCAGAAATTCCTTACATTTTAACTAGGAATATCCTAAAATCGTTCAACAAGAGTAAAAAATTGTTAATAATAATCCTCTATTTTTGATCGAGGATATTCCCTCAAAGTGGCCTGAAACATAGAGAATTTTTTTAAAAACCTGTAAGACCGGACAATTTTCTCTGCTACCAGTATGTCAGGACCCCTCTGATAAACGCGCTAGCGATAGCTACCTTCCACGGACTTTACTTTTGCACAAATGGTTCATTTTGGGCACGACCAGAAACCCCTTACACTGTAAAAAATGCCCAATTCCGAAATCGTCGGAAAGAGGCACGCACTACTTTATTAGAAACACCTTCGCTGCCCAAATGACATAGTGACTCCGCCTTACCAAAGTTTCTCCAACAGCTCGCACGAGGTACTTTTGCTGGCAGAAAAACAGGCAGAAAAGCGGCGAAGATGAAAGGCAACTGACATTGAGAGAAAACGTTCAATCCCGGAGCCATAACAGTATCCTTAGATAAAGGAAGATAGCTTATCCGGACAGGTGCATTACAGTTTTTCTGGTGTTTTTATTACCGTCGTACGGGATTGTACTCTCATGTGGCCCTGCATCTCTAGCCCAGTAGCGATGCGGGCTCCCCTTGTAATTCCACTCTCCCGTATGTCACAGAATTTTTTGTATACAGGGCTTTTTTCTCGGAGTCTTTCGCCCTTTAGATCCCGAGTTATTCGAGATTTTTAGATCCTAGACCGCCATCTCGTAGATCGTTCCTACAGTAATTGCGCCACCCGGTGCGCTGATTATTGCTTGCCTTTTCCAGTCCTGGTGGGCCTGGTGGGTCTTATCTTCTAAGATTTGTTTTTCATTTATTTTTTTGTCTCGTGTTTTGGATCATCCTTCCTTATGTGTACCTTAGGAGGGGTGGAGGGTCTCCTCTGGAACTCTGGAGGGTTGTGGGAGGGTTGTCGCGGGGGGGGGGGGGGGGGGGGTCCTTGGGGATTGGGTTTTATATTTTTTCTTCTTATCCTGGACCCCCCCCTGACAAATGTCTCATATTGGGGGGGGGGTGGAGTCCTTTTCCGACCGGAATTTAGTGGACCCGTATATTGGTATTTTGCCCGGACGGGAGTTCATAGCTCCTCATTGGGTTCAGGGGGGTCTCCTGACACCGGGGAATAGGTCAACTTCCGGTGCCCGGAAGTTGTATGTTTTGAGGGCGGGACACTTTTGGCCCCCCTGCTGTTCCTATGACTTTCCATGTGGTCTGAGCCTATCCTTTGGGGTGTTACTAGGACTTCTCCCTCAGGGGTCGTTGGGATCTAATACTCAACCCCCGATTGCGGGGTCGTTGGGTATTAGTTCACCCCCAACCAGTAGGGGGTGTTGCCCCACCTTATACAACCAACCCTTTGTTATACGGGGTGGTGGGGTCATGGAGTTCTCCTCCCTCTTTTCCTAAGGGGTCGTTGGGAATAAGACCCACCCCGACTACGGGACGAAGGGTATTAGTTCACCACCCCCAAACCGGAAGGGGTGTTGGGGCTTATACACCACCTCCTTGCTATGAGGGTGGGGGTAGGGTCGCCCCTCCTTCTTAGGTGGTCTGTTGCGGAATTATATCTCCCCGTTACAGGGGTCGGATTTTGAAGTATTGGTTCACCACCCCGCCCAGTAGGGGTTGATGGCCTTATACACCCCCCCGTTTTGTATAAGGGTGTTGGGATGAGTTCTCCCACCCCTGAGGGGTCAGGGCACTAATACACCCCCCTTTTAAGGGGCGCTGGGATTAGTACTCCACCTCTGTTGGAAGGGGAAGATATAAGGAGATCCTTCACAGCCGGTGAGTCCTTCCGACCAGACAGGGCTGGACGATGGGGTCGCCAGGCTTGTCACGACGGTAGAGAAGATATACTCTCCTAGGGTAAGCTTCCCCATAGGCTCTTGGATAGGTAGGGGAGGACCACCTCTACCGAGCGTCCGTGAGGGCGGTCTTACTCCTACTCCCTTTTTTTGTGGTTGTTGATTATAGTACCTTTTCTACATCTAGTTGTTGTTTTTTTCCTGCCTCAGATGGAAAACCAAGGCAGCAAAGAGAAAGCGAAGAAAGGAAAATGCAGCAACTGTTATGGTTCCTTCCCAAGGGAGACCCTCCCACAATAGTGCCATGAGGACCGCACCAAGGAAAGGCTGTGACGCGGACGGAATGGAATGATAGCCAAGGGACTGGTTCGTGCCCGAAGGAAGAATGGAGAGCAAAGAAATTGATTCTCTGAGGCCATTGAAGAAGATTTCCCAGGACTAGGTAAACCTCAGGTGAGTCCAATGAACGCGCCACCCCCCGTCTGTCGGGGTCGTTGAGCATTGGGCTGGTTATGCACACAACCCTGCACATAACGGGGTCGTTGGGCTTAACCTCGAAGATTGCACCACCACCGCAGACGGGTCGTGGGTCATTAGGGAATCTCGTTCCCTCTAGGCGCCTGTCAGGCGTCGGAAGACGCCTGAAAGACCGCCCGAGTTCCGAGGAAGGGTAGCTCAGTCCTCTCGACGAGCTCGTTCGTAGTGCGACCCTGCTCTTCACCCCGGACAATATGAGAGATATCCACGAATATCAACTGGCGGGGTCAGAGGCGGTCGACTTCGGAACAGACGGGTAGTCACGGGCTGCTCCGCCGACCTCGGGATCCCCTACGACGGTAATGGTCTGCAGAGACCCTTTTCATTGGTCCATGTTAATCCAGATCATAACTGGTCGACACGTCACGATTCGAGGGCCTTGGTAGCGACCCCGACACACCGCGGACAGTCCAGACCCAGGACGGAGGGAATCTCCCCCAAAAGTGACCATTACTGCATTCGACGAAGGGTAGCCAGGCTCCATAGACCGTTAGTCCTCGTCCACGACGACGACGTCGAGGATCCCACGGTCGAGGGAATAGCACACGACATCGTTCGTCCACCGCGACTCTGGTCGAGATGTCGGTCGCCCCCGACCATGTCAGGCAACTGCGATCCATCGGCGTTCTTTGAACCACTCAACCTTGGCTCTTGCCGGTCGACGATGACCAGAGGCCATCCTAAGCCTAGGTAGGCCAATGGAGTGGTCCAGCACGGTCAGGTTTGGCGTGGGTGACCCCCACCGGTAGGAGCATTTGGTCTTGCCCTGCGTGGGGGGGAACCCTGATGATAATGAAAAGTATCCTCCTGGTGCCATAACAGGCCTGTACGGGACAGTAGGACCAAGCAGAAGACCCTCTTGGAGGAGGGCCCGCCGTCCAAGAGGCCTAGGAACTCACCTAGCATAAATAATCGTCAGCCCACTAAATTAAGTCTTATTGACGAATTACCGTTTTCAAGAAAAATCACACATGAAATTCACCGGGAGATTTCATGTTTGTACTATGGAATTAACATTACATTTACTTTTAATTTGCATAGGGAAGACAGAAGAAAGAAAAAACATTCTGAAGTTTAAATTTAACTCTTGCTGAAGTTGTGACAGTGCAATTTTAGTCATGATATAAAGCTACAACGTCATGAGTTGTATGTGAAACGAAAAAAAAGTCGTATTTTGCACAACGATCACTATTCACCGTTATATTCAAACGTTCAGATAGATCTGGGTATGTGAAAAACGTCATATTCAGCACAAGAAGATGAAGATGAACATAGATATGTTATTGAAAAAACTGTAACCCGCTTGTTTACGAAACACCGTTAATTTAGCCTATTGCAAATTACGTGGTAAATGAAACTTACGACAGTATGTGAAATCGCGAGAAGCAGTTTTAAGCTTATTGATCAAAATTCAAATTAATATCTCACTGAATTAGGTCACTTCAGATGTGTACTTTGTACATGTTAGACCATAACATTATAAATACATATGCAAAATATCTAAAAAAAGTAAAAAGTCAGCTAAGACAGTATGTGAGTGGGAGACGTGAGCTCGGAGGAAGTGCGGTCTGGAACTATGACACCGAAGAGGACACGGAACATGCACCCCAATGAGGAGGGGTGGGCCCAGGGCCTGGGGCAGGTTCCCTGCCCTTCCCCGTGGATGGAAATGTACCTTGACGGCGACGCGCCATTTGCCAACAAGGACCTGTTCCCAACTGGTCAGGAGGGTCCGCGGATGTCCCACCCTCCGACCATCGTCGAGTGCGTCGGGTCTGGGGCAACAAGGGTCGGGCCCAGTTACCCAGACACATTATCGCCCCGCTCGTGGGCCCGGTGAGGGAGTAATAAGGAGAGTCGAGGCCGGCTTACCTCCTCTTCGTAGATGGCAGGGCCCGGACGGCGGAGGAGACCGACTACTCAGCATCTTTGGATCTCCCAGACTGGACGTTCCACACTTCACAGGGTGCTCAGTCTCGGTCGGTCTCGCTCTCTGAACAAGTCACCATTGCGGCACTGCACAGCGCAGGAGTTTACACTGCAGCCACACGGCTTTTGCTTCGAGGATTCAACTGCCAAACCCTCACGGGGGCCGGTTCAGAGCCAACACCAGGCACCTTTGGCACCAGGAGTAGGTGCGTCGCCCATGAGCGGCGTCTTGCTCCAGGAAACAGCGTTTTCTGTTGGGATTATAATACCACGCGTCCGTGGGGTGACATATATAGGGTGCATTCCAGCGCCTATACCTTTGTTGAGGGACCAATTAAGGGGACCGCTTGCTGACGCAAAGGTTCGGCGCCCTTCTTTGCAGATGTGAGATGTTTCTATGGATTGATGGCCTGCCGTTGGCAGTACCAATTCTACCACTCAAGATCCAGTTGGATCTCTCGGGATACAGCAAAGCCCCACCCAAACCAAATAAGTCTATCCATTTATCCTCGTGCGGATATTAAGTCCCGTTATGCATCTGTTTTATCAAGGGAATGGGGCCGTGTTTTGTAGACGGCACATTCCTGGTTGGATATTTTTTTTGGCCGCAATGTCAGGAGGGATGACCGAGGATCCTCGTACTAAAAACACATCTTTTTGCCAGAGCAAAGGCTATCATCAACTGGACTCTGGATAAGAACTCACGATTTTGCCATTGCTCAGCAACCTCCTCCCCAGGGAGTATAAGGGGCAGGAAAGCGGCAACGGTGACCTCCTTTCAGGGTCCAGTCCGGCCGGGGTGGATAGCCACTGACCTAGCCACGTCGTTCAGGGGCCCCTCACAGACCGTGGGCGCGGCCGTCTATGGGAGTTTTGCGTGGCGCGTGGCGATCGTGACCTCCGACTCGTTGGGTCTTGGAGGGGGTTCCTCGGTTAACTCCTCGAGTTCCGACGACCGCAGGTCATTTCAGGGGAGTCTCGGACTCCCCTCCCATTGGATACAGCGAAAATGCAACGCTGCTGCAAGAGATAGACACATTGGTTGCCAAGGGGGCAGTGATACGTCTCACCTTTCCAGTGCTCATTGCTTCTACTCAACCTTTTTTCTAACCACAAAGAAATCGGGGGCAAGTGGAGGACCTATCCTCAACATAAAGCCTCTCCAATCAATACATGCGCCGGAAAGTTCATTATGGAGACCTGGCGGCAGTAAGCAAGGTTTTGCAACAAGGTTGTTGCACAGTGTGTAACTGGTCAGTGTACATCAATATAAATAGCCTGTGTGCCACCTCGTACACTACTGCTTTCTCAAAAAAATGCAAATAAAAACTATCAAAATTCACTTGGCATGGTAATACTAGTCCCTTAATATTTATTGAAGGCCTATAGGATTTTTTTTTGAAATGATTTAAAAAATCAGATAAGCTATTAATTTATAATAGTATTTCTTTTTTACAAAGTAGTACAATAATAAAAACACAGATAGGTCAAGCACTCTTGACCTTGTGGAGTACGGGGTTGGTACTTACAAAGAATCAATATTGTGTAACGTGTGTAAAATGGCCTCCTTCATTAGCTTTCACTAACAATGAAAAGCAAAACACTATCTATGGCTTGTTCCAGTGAACCTACAGGATGGATAAAACATCAAACTTGCACAGTGATCCGCAAACAGGAAGTGATATTTGTTTAAGATGTCCGTCTAAAAAGGAGAGCGTCGGCATTTTTGAATAGTACCTACTTTGTAGTACAACTATTCAAATAACAGAAAAAAGTCAAAGTGGTTCAATAAAAGTCAACACTTTCCATAAATTTGGTTTCCAAATAGCCTTTTCGATCATGGCTTGAAATAGAAAGACAAAGTATTCAACGGGGGAGTGTCTGTCACTAAAGCTTGTTGATGGAGACTAGCTGTACATACAAATGAATTATTATTGACAAGTTACACTGATGGTGTGGGGCGCGGCACGGGATTTTGAGAGACGTTGTACCTCCATTGTTGCCGTCAACAAATCCCTCAAAAGAAATGGACGCGTTTCGCGGGTGGGGTTCAAGTTCTTCCTTTTGGCTCTCTCAACAGCTCACCAGGACTTTCACCACGAACAGTCAAGGTGGTAGCCAAGTTATTGAGAAGGAAGGGGAGAACTATTCATCTATCTAGAAGATTGGGTATGATAGTCCATCCCCACTACTATTTCTCGAGGAATTGACCATTCTGGTCAAGGCTTTAGGGTTCATCGTGAAAACTGCGACAATCGCCGTCCTGGTACCTTCCCAGTCCCCTCAGTTTCTGGGGGCCCCGACTGGACTTTGCATCAGGCTTGGTGAGGCAGTCAGTAGAATGAGTGTAGATGTGTCAAACTGCACCCGTTTGATCATGCGCAGTCCGACAGTAACGGCGAGAGTGTGGATGCGTTTTTGGGCCTGCTTGCAAGCCTCATAGGCTTAGTCCTCATTGCAGACTCCACATGAGGAGTTTTCAGAATTCAAACTCTATCGCCGTATTGTCTTGGTATATCCGTTGACGCTGACGGTCCCAGTTCACCCCGGGAGACCTCCCGGACTTTCAATGGTGACTCTCAGTACAATGTGAACTAGGGAGTACCATTCAGTCCACTAGTTCCCTCCGTCCTCTGACTTCGGATCTGCATCGAAGAGTCGGGGGGTGGGGGCTCACCTCCTCAACCTTAGAGTGGCGGGACGGTGGCGGTCACTCAGTCCCGACGTCATATCGATCCTCGAGTTAAGGGGCAGTGTTCCTTACACTGCGGCGGTGTGGTGGACCCCCTTTGTCAGGGGGGAAGACAGTACCTGATTGATGCGACAATTGCGGTGGTCCACGTATGTCAACAAAGACGGGAGGAACCAGGGGTCCAAGACCTTCTGCGAGAGCTGAAACTCCTCAAGTGTTGCGCCCCAAAGGACATCAGGCTAGTGGCCACTCATGTTCCGGGGGTGGAGGACGTGCTGGCAGATGCCCTTCTCAAGAGGGGGAGCGTCACACCAACTCCATTGACGGTGAGGGGAAATCGGTTGGGTGGAAGCATCCTCTACATCGGTTTGCCATTGCAATATCAACCAGGACGCGAACATCCAAATTGAACCGTTAGCCTCCGCAGTGAACCATCAACTGCCGCCGTATTACTCATTGGGTCAGGATCTCAGGCTTGGGACGAGGGACGCCCAGCGAGGCAGTAGATTGGTCGTAGAGCTACGATTTACGCAGGTGCCATGATTCGAGAGTCCTCGAAGAAGGTGGCCTCTTTCCAGAATTGCCTGGTTATGTTGCAGTGGCCCATTGTGGCATTGACACCTGTAGGTCCCCAGGTTGTTAGATCTGCTAGTAGGGGAACCGGTCGATGCCACATGCGGGGGACCTGGTAAGAGGTCCTCCAGCCGCATCCGATTGTCCCCAGGAGCGACCTTCCACCACTCTGGTCCGATGTATGGCGTAGGTCCACCAACGCTACAATCAGGCGGTCGATTTTCTGAAACAGGCTGCCGCGATCGCTGCTCAGGCAAGGCGAAAGTCGGCTAGAATTCTTACAGTTCTAGACTCCGCCGTTACCATGCATGGTGTGCCGATAGGAGATCAGTCCAGGATTCTGCAAAAGTATGTCAGGGTTAGGACTTCTTGCGGAAGTGTTTTCAGGATGGGGGAGTGTTCAGACAAGTCCGCGGTTTTCGCCATAAGAATCGGATTACTCCTGGAGGTGTCAGACAGAATGGTCTATCATGTCTCTCGAGCCCCACTTGACCAGCCTGTGAAAGGTATTGTTACACTCCACGGTTCGTGCAAAATAAGGTTGTGGAAGGAGCTATCGCTAGCGCAGTGTATTCCCTCTCAAATGTGAGAGGGTAATACATAGCGTATGATACCTACAGTCCAGACCTTACGGCCACACCGCGATGTGGAGTGCTCCAACCACAAAAATGGTCGCTAGAGGGATTGCTGTGGTTTTGTTGGAGAAAGAAACTTTTCGTTTAGGGTAAGGTGGAATCATAAGCATGGTGGCGATAGAGAGGTGTTTCTAATAAATGTAGTGCGTGCCTCTTCCCGACTTTCATTTCGGGAACACTTGCCGAATTTGTACAGTGGTAAAGGGGTTTGCTTGGTCGTGCCAAATGAAACATTGTGCAAAAGTAAGGGCGTGGAAGGTAGGTATCATACGCGAGGGTTCGCCCTCTTACATTGAGAGTGGGACTATCCTATACGGGTGAACCAAGCCGTCAAGATTTGCGGAGTTAAAGGAGATCATATAAGTATGTTATCTAGGATTGCTGCATACAGAGCATGTGTAAGGCATTGCCGATGTGGAACTGGAGTGTGAATGTTAACTGGTTAGTGTACATTTGCCGATTACCTTCATACGTAGTCAAAAGAACCCACTGACCCAAGGCTTAATATAAGTATTACTGATGAGTCGGGGGCCTCTAATGACCCTCTATGGCCCTTTTGTAATGCTACACTAAAAACACTTCTGCAAACTAAAAATGCTATGACAAACTAAAGGAACCACTGGTCCAGGACATTCACTGGTATGCGCAGACCAGAATGACTATGGTGACATGTGCCTTTTGGACCTCTAATGGCCCTATGTGACCTGTGACCCATTGGTCAAAATCTATATTACTAAAAAAATCAACTTGTGGGTTGGGGTGTGTCCGGCTATGCGTTTTCGCCATCCTTTAACCATAAGGATAGAATTGTGTTGGTGGTAGGTCTCCGAAGTACGAGGTTTGTGGTCACGATTTGGGGGTCATTTGGGGTCAAAGTCATCAGGGGTCTTGGGAACATGACATATGACCCACCATATCAAAAAACTCATAATCCATACGTCAAAGGCTTTGACGTTGGATATGAGTTTTGGTATTATATGGGGTAGGTTTCGCGCTACAAGTTGTGGTCAAATTTTGGGGGGTCTTGGGGTCAAAGGTCATTCTAGGGTCATGGAATAATGATGGTGTTGTGAGATAAATAAAAATGTAACAAGTATTGCTAAGAAAAGTAAGTAACACATTGTAAGGCAAAAAAAACGATAAATAGTCTTACAAAGTGAATTAAAGACACAAGTTTATAAAGTTCTACCAAGTCTGTTCAAATGGTTTTGACATCGTTTGTCTCCCGACTTTCGGCGGACCAGCAAGCGAACTATTTTTATATTTAAACCATTTAAAGGTCCTGGCCCGATCGCTAATGCCTCGTCCCCAGAAGCCCCAGATTTGTCCGGACTGGTCAACATTTGGTATCGTAGAAAGCTACTAGTTTTTGCTCATCTGACCTGTGAAATATTCGGGCAAAAGGATTATTGGTTGGAAGTTATGAGCGAAAATGTTTGGCCCAATTTTGGTCGACCAATATTAATTGTACAGGTACTCTATGGTGCTTACAAATTCACGTTTTTAGCTCTCCGGCATCAAAAACGGATTATTTGAAATATTGGCGCGAAACTTTACAGATGGGATTTTGGGGTGCAAGGCCTAATCTACAAGAAGAAAACTTCAGATCTTTAAATCGGGGCATACCGATTAACTTGCTATAGGCTATACTGGTGATTAAAGTGTTAACCAAATTAACTAGTGGTGCTCAAGGGATAGGCCTACAAGATAACAAACTGTTGTAATTGCGTTTGCCGTTTGAAGATTGCTCGATCCAATGCTATTAATGCAAACGTGTTAGTTTATAATTATTTTAGTGCCGGGCTGTGGACTTTGTTCCCACTGACAGTTCCCTCAAACGGGGGACGTCAGCGCCGAGCACTGTCATTTTTTCTGGAAAAGCTGTCTTTTAGAACTCTATCTCCTGGCGAGTTAGGTGTTTGTAGATAGCTCCGTTTTCAAAGTTAGAGCTTTAAAGTTGCTCTTTACTGTGACCTGTTCAGTTCAAACTTTTTTTTTAAATCTCCATATGGACTTGTTCCTACTGACAGTTCCTAAATGTGGGCGTCAGAAGGCGGAAGCCTGTCAATTTTTTTTCAGGAAAAGCTGTATTGTAAAGAGCTCGATCTCATTGAGCAGTTCGTAACTATGTAGGTGGCTCGTTTTCAAGTTACGAACCGTTAAAGTTGACTTTGTACTTTCAACCTTTTCATGTTCATTATTTAAAAAAATCCAAAGGACTAAGTTCCTACTGACAGTCCTTAAATGTGGAAGCTTTCCAATGATCTTAAGACAATATCCATTGCGGTTATCCATCTTGAGACCTAGGTGTACATATTGTTTTTTAAGTCTCCTGATTCTAATTCAAATTTCTCCCTGATTCAAGAATTCAAATATCCCTGAGTCCAAGGATCAAAATCCTCCTGATTCCAAGATCAAATCTCCCAAAATCTCAATGTTGGAAGCTCTGCCAAAGGTCATCCAGGGGTCGTGATCAGGTAACTTGGCCCTTGCTTTTAAGTATGGATATGAGTTGTGGTATGGGGGTAGAGTTTCGCCGTATGAGTTTGTGGTTCACATTTTCGAAGGTAGGGGTCATTTTGAGGTGCAAAGGTTAATCCAGGGATAATTAGTGGGTTACTGGCATGCTTTGACATATGATAGAGTTTTGGTATGGGTGGTAGAGTTTTGCCGTAGTGGTCACGTTCGAGCGGGGGGCATTGGGGTCAAAAGTCATGTAGTGGCCATTATTGGGTAAATTGGCTGCGTTTTCATACCCATGCTTGACGTATGGATATGAAGCTCCCGGGGCGCTAATTAGGTAGAATACAGTACTTGCTTTACTTAGTACTGAAAGCATTCCGTATACTCATTAGCGGGTATTGTCCAGCTAGCGGGGAATTAGGGGTCATTCAAGGTCAAAGGAAGGTCAAATGGGGTAAAACATTGGTGTGTTGTATGGACATGCAACTATGAGGGTGTGTATGTTGATGCCAAAAATCTTTAAAAGTCACAACAAGGTCTCAGGGGTCACAAATGGTCATAAGAGGTCAAATGGGGTAACATTTGGGATCCAGGCGAAACTGGTTGGGCGGTGGCGATGGCTGATGACCGAAAAGTTAAAGGTCCTGACCAAGGTCATCAGGCGGGTCATTCAAGGGTCAAAAGGAAACCAAAAAAAACTGAGGGTCATTCATTCAAGGGTGTGATCGCAAACCAGTTGATAGCCAAATCCAAGGACGCCGCTAGTAAATACTATGAAAGAAACCACTGGTCCAGAACTCTATGGTATGCACAGAATTGCCCTCGTGTGGCCCCATATGGGCCCCCCTTTGACCCCAATGACCCTACGTGACTCTTGGACCCCCAAAATATCAAAAACATTATTCCCAAAGTGTATAGCCCAAACTTGCTCAAGATAACCATGGACTCAAGACCATGGAGCTATATGGACAATTGACTCTATTGACCCTACATGACCTATGACCCCACAACTATGCATCCCACCATCCCCCATTGATGGGTTTCTGCATCATGATGACTTGGTTATAGAGTTCTCACGATTGTTTTGTGAGTAAGGAATTTAGGGCAAAAAATGAGTGAAAACATATTTTGGTGGGTTGGAAGGACATTGCATCTATGGTGGGGTGGTCTAGTGCGTCCCAGGTGTTAGCGGGTGTTGCCAGAAATAGGGGGGTGTCTGTGATTTAGGTTGCACTTCGTAAGTGATCGCGGACATTCGCTGGGAGGGGAAATATTACGCATCGAATAAATATTGGTCGTCCTGATTTGATGCGACAATATGACGGTGGTCACTTATGTCAACAAAGAGGGAGGAACCAGGAGTCCCAGCCTTTGCTGCGAGACTCTGAAACTCCTCAAGTGGTGCGCCCAAAGGGACATCAGGCTAGTGGCCACTCATGTTCCGGGGGTGGAGGACGTGCTGGCAGATGCCCTTTCTCAAGAGGGGACTCTGTCACACACTCCATTGAAGGTGAGGGGATCATCGGTGGAATGGCAGCTCCTTCCATCGGTTTGCCATGCAATATTCAAAAGGATCGAACATCCACATGTGAACCTGTTCGCCTCCGCAGTGAACCATCAACTGCCGGCGTATTACTCATGGAGTCAGGATCCTCAGGCTTTGGGAAGGGACGCGATGGCAGTAGATTGGTCGTAGCTTACGCTTTCCCGCAGGTTGCCATGATTCCGAGAGTCCTCGAGAAGGTGGCTCTTTCCCAGAATTGCCTGGTTCTGTTGGTGGCCCCTCTGTGGCCTTGACAGCTGTGGTTCCCCCGGCTGCTAGATCTGCTAGTAGGGGAACCGGTCCGCCTCCCCATGCGCGGGGACCTGGTAAGAGGTCCTCCAGCCGATCCGATTGTCCCAGAGCGCACCATCCACGCTCTGAGCCTGACTGTCTGGCGTATTTCCCCCAACGCTACACTCAGGCGGGATTTTCTGAACAGGCTGCCGCGCTCGCTGCTCAGGCAAGGCGAAAGTCGACTAGAATTTCTTACAATTCTAGACTCCGCCGTTACCATGCATGGTGTGCCGATAGAGAGATCAGTCCAGATTCTGCAAATGTATGTCAGGTTGCAGACTTCATTGCGGAAGTGTTTCAGGATGGGGCGAGTGTTCAGACAGTCCGCGGTTTTCGCACAGCTATCGGATAACTCCATGGAGGTTTCAGAGATGGTCTATCAGTCTCCTCGAGCCCCCACCTGACCAGCCTGGTGAAAGGTATGTTCACCCTCCACGTTCGTGCAAAAGTACGGTTTGTTGGAAGGGTAGCGATCGCTAGCGCAGTGTAGTTCCCCTATCAAAGGTGAGAGGGTGAGACCACTAGAGTATGATACCTACTTCCCGACCTTACGGCCAACCGCGAAGATGGTGTTGTCCACCCACAAAAAGGTCGCTAGAGGGTTGCTGTGGGTTGGAGAAACGTTTCGTTTATGGGTAAGGGTGAATCAATACGCATTTGGTGGCGAAGTAGTGTTTCTAATAAAGTAGTGCGTGCCTCTTCCCGACTTTCGGGAATTGGCGAATTTTTTACAGGGTAAAGGGGTTTCGTCGTGCCAAATGAAACATTTGTGCAAAAGTAAGGTCGTGGAGGTAGGTATCATAAGCTAAGGTATCGCCCTCTTCAACATTTGAGAGGGGAAATCATTATTACGTGTGCTCTTGCAACCAAGCGTCAATGTATTGCTGTAAAAGAGACTCATATACGATTGTTATCTAGCTTGCTGCATTACAGAGCAGTGTAAGGCATTGCCGCGGGAACCTGGAGTGTGAATGTTAACTGTTTAGTGTACATTTGCCGATTACCTTCACACGTAGTCAAAAGAACCACTGACCCAAGTCTCATATTAAGTATACATAGAGTGGCCTCTAATGACCCTATATGGCCATTTTGTCAATCTACATAATAAAACACTTCTGCAACTAAAATGCTATGACAAACTAAAGGAACCACTGGTCCAGCGTCCAGGACTCTCACTGGTATGCGCAGAATGACCTATGGTGACCCATGTGCCCTTTTGACCTCTAATGGCCCTATGTGACCTTTGACCCCATTTGGTCAAAATCTATATTACTAAAAAAATCAACTTTGTGGGCTTGTGGGTTTGTCCGGCTATGCGTTTCGCCATCCTTTAACATAAGGATATGAATTTTGGTGTGGTGGTAGGTCTCCGAAGTACGAGGTTTGTGGTCACGATTTGGAGGGGTCATTTTGGGGTCAAAGGTCATCCAGGGGTCTTTGAACATGACCTATGACCCCACCATATCAAAACTCATATCCATACGTCAAAGGCTTTGACGTATGGATATGAGTTTTGGTATGGTGGTAGAGTTTCGCCGTACAAGTTTTGTGGTCACATTTTGGAGGGGTCATTTTGGGGTCAAAGGTTATTCAGGGGTCATGGAAAATGATGGTGTTGTTGAGATAAAATAAAACGTATAACAAGTAAGAAAATAAGTAACACATTGTAAGGCAAAAAGATAATATAGTCTTTACAAAGTGAATTAAAGACACAAGTTTATAAAGTCTACCAAGTCTGTTCAAATGGTTTCTGACATCGTTTTTTCTCCTGACTTTCGGATGGACCAGCACAGCAATATTTATATTTCACCATTTAAAGGTCCATGGCCCGATCGCTAATAGCCTCGTCCCCAGAAGCCCCAGATTTTACCGGAAGTGGTCAACATTTTGGTATCAGTAGAAAGCTACTATTTTTCTCATCTACCCTGTGAAATCTTAGGGCAAAATGATATTTTGGTTGGAAGTTATGAGCAAAATGTGCCCCATTTTGGTCACCAATATACTTTACGAGATCTGCATGGGGCTTCCAAAATCACGTTTTTTAGTCTCTCACAGCAAAACGATTAAAATATTTGGCGCGAAACTTTACAGATGGATGTTGGGGTGAAGGCCATCTATCAAGAAGAAAACTTCATATCTTTAAATCGGGCCATCCCGATTTAAACTTCTATAGGCCTATACTGTGGTCTTAATGTTAACAAGTTAACTAGTGGTGCAAAAGGGATAGGCCTACAAAATAACGAACCTGTGTAATTGCTGGTTTGCTGTTTTTGATATTGCTCATCATTGCTATTAGATGCAAAAGTGTTAGTTATAATTATTTTTAGTGCCTGGGTTTGGACTTTGTTCCCACTGCAGTTTCCCTAAACGGGGGCTGTCAGACGCCGAGCCCTTCAATTTTTTTCGGTAAAGCTATTATTTTAAAGGAGCTCTATCTCATGCATGCAGTTCATGTGATTTGTAGATACTCCGTTTTCAGTTATGAGCCTTAAAGTTGACTTTTGCTTTGACTTTTCATTTCATAATTTTTTTTTAAATCTCCATTATGGACTTAGTTCCTACTGACAGTTCCTTAAATGTGGGCTGTCATACGGCGGATCCCTGTCAAATTTTTTTCAGGAAAGGCTTTATTTTAAAGATGCTCGATCTCATGATGCAGTTCGTAACTATGTATGTGCTCCGTTTTTCAAGTTATTAACCTTTAAAGTTGACTTTTAACTTCAACCTTTTCATGTCAGTTCTTAAAAAAAAATCCAAATGGACTAAGTCCTACTGACAGTTCCTTAAATGGGAAGCTTTCAATTGATCTTTAAGACAATATCCCCATTGGCTTTATCCCTCTTGAGGACCTAGGTATTACATATTTGTTTTTTAATCTGCCCTGCATCTAATCAAATCTCCCTGATTCCAAGATCAAATCTCCAAGATTCCAAGATCAAATCTCCTGATTCCAAGATCAAATCTCCCCGGATTCAAATCGCAATGTTGGCAGCTCTGCAGGCATCCAGGTGTCGTTATCAGATAACTTGACTGTGCTTACGTATGGCTATGAAGTTTTTGGTATGGGGGTAGAGTCGCCGTATGAAGTTTTGTGGTCACATTTTTCGAGGGGCATTCCTTGAGTCAAAGGTAATCCAGGGATCATTATTGGGTAACTTTTGGCCATGCTTTGACAGTAGGGATATGCGGTTGGGTTATGGTGGTTAGAGTTTTGAGTTTTGTGTCACGTTTTCGAGGGGGCATTTGGGGTTAAAGGTCCTGTAGTGGCCATTATTGGGTAACTTGGACGGGCTTTCATACCATGCCTTGACGTATGGATATGAAGCACCCGGGGGCGCCTAATTAGGTCGAAATACAGTACCTTGATTTCTGTACTGAAAGCATTACAGTATACTCATTTAGCGGGTATGCTCGCTAGCGGGGAATTAGGGGTCATTCAAGGTCCAAAGGAGGTCAAATGGGGTAAACATTGGTGTTGGTGTATGGACATGAAACTTGAGGTGGGGTGTATTGGTGATGCCAAAAAGCTTAGAGGTCACAAAAAGGTCATCGGGGTCATTCACTCAAACAGACCGGGAAACCATGGGGGGGGCAAGGGAAAGGGGGTGGGCAAGTACGAGGAAAATGGGGGGAGGTGCGGGGGGGGGGCGAATGGGCGGTCGATTGTTGATGACGAAAAAAAAATTTAAATCATGACAAGGTCATCAGGGTATTCAAGGTCAATCAAAGGAACCACAAAAACCCGAGGGTCATTCATCCAGGTGATCGCAAAAAAAGGTGATAGCAAAAATCCACGGACAGCCTAGTAACAAATACTAGTAAAGAAAACCACTGGTCCAGAACTCTTATGGTATGACAGAATGCCTCTTGTGGCCATACACCCTTTTGACCTCCAATGACCCTATGACCGTTGACCACCAAAATATCAAAAACATTCTTCCAGTTGTATAGCCACCAAACTTGTTCAAGATAACCACTGGCCAAGACCCATGGGCTATATGGCAATTGCCTCTAAGACCCTACATGGCGAGACCCCACAACTAGGGCATTTCCCTAACCATCCCAAATTGATGGGTTACTGCCATCTGTGCACTTGGTTTAGAGTTCTCAACGATTTGTTTTGTGAGTTAAGGATTAATTTAGGCAACAAATGGTTTGTGAATGTTGAATTGAAATATTGATGGTGAAAATTTGATTTTTTTGAAATTATTTGGGTGGGAAGGATGGAAGGACATTGGCCATCTATGGGGGGTGGTCTTCTTCTAGTGGTCCAGGTTTAAGGGGATGTGTTGGCCAGTGATGAAGGGGGGGTGGGGCCTGGTGTATTTTAAGTGGCACTCTTATGATCGCGGACATTCGATGGGGACATATTTACGCATCCATAAATATGGTTCGCCTTTGTTAATATCTAACATATAAGTGGTTAAAACCAATTAAGCAACTAATAAGGGAAAAAAATCAGATTTTATGTCATTATCTCCATACAGGCAGTTAATTCTACACTTTAAGTGATTGAGATTTCATTCTTTGAACACTGCTTTTTTTTTCATTTTTGTCAATTTTTCATTCTGAAAAATTATAACAATTCAGCAGACCTTTCCTTCACTTTTAAGCTATTCCTACAAATATTTTGACTTTTTTGGGTAGATCACTGATAGTGTAGTTAAATGGGCAAATGAACCCAGGAATCAGCCAATGATATTGCTTACATTTCACAGCTGTTTAAGAATGCATTATAACCTGAGGTTGTTGCTTTCACCCCCCAATTAGGCTGAGCCCCGGCCATGGCTCAACTTCAAATTCAGGCTAATCAGGATTCTCTAAAATAATTAAAGATTGAATCAGAATGGCCTTTTTTGGGTGATACACAGCATACGAAGAGGGGAAATCAAAAAGCTTCATCTAGAAAAAGAAGGGGCAGTAAGTATTCTCAAAATTGTGCGCCAGGGGTTTAGTGAAAGTGCAAAAAAATGGCAAAAAAGAAAGCTGCATGCAGTGATATTTTGATAAAGCAAATGGCATAAAAAGAACATGACACCTTAGGTCATCCACGAAGACATGGCGAACAGCTATGTGCGTTCTGGCATCTGAATCATGATCAAGGAAGCAAAATTTTCAATTCGTCTCATAGCAGCACTATTCATAATTTTGGTGGAACTTTGTCATTATCGTGTATTTATTTAATGTATTACAAACTTTCTGTTTGTGGGTTCGATATTCCCACTCAAAGCAAACATTTTACTTTATTTTAGGTTAGATGTTTGCAGTTTTGAAAATACAGCGTGATGATTTGAAGTAGAAATAGAAAATAGTGAATCGCTGCCAGGCTAATAAAAGGGTCACTTGTCAGAGGGGCATATTCATGCGTTTTGAGGCAGAATTTCTGGTTGGAGGAGGGTTGAAATTTCCTGGTAAGGAGGCAAAGGCCTTGCTTGATTTAGCATGATTTTTCATTTTTTTTTCTGTCAAAGTCTACTGGGGTGGTTACATACCACTAACCCCCCCCCCCAACCTGCCTGTTTACGCTACTGATAGCTCCGTATGTGTAATTCAAACGGGTTTATGGTTATGGCCCATGATTGCGGGCAAGAAACCAGACGTGCGGGGAACACATTTGGTGATGCCTTCATTCCTATTCCACCATAAAGAAATGGGCTGTTGAATTAAAGCAGGGCAGCCTGGGAGAGCACAGACGAGATCGAACAGGGTTCTGGACCCCCTTAGCCCCCCACTCCCATCTTTAACTCTGGAGGATCAAGTGGAAAGGAATTATCTGTGTGGTCCTAAATGATAGATGCTTGTCAACATAATCGGAACATTAAGTTACGCAATTCAGTTGTTACATACATCGTTGTGATTGAAAAATCCTGTATTGCAAAATGGTTGCAGAGAATGTGATGCCAGAGGAAGGAGTTTGAAAAGACTTGAAAACTTCAAAAGGGACTTCTGGCATATTTCCTGGACTGTAGCAATGTTAAAGAGAACTGTCATTCAGGAGAAAAGTTTTCACCAATTTGAGCAAGAATAAAAAGCAAAGCAAACAAGGTGTCACTGATTGATTTCCTCCAAAAGCAGGCCCGTATGCAAGGTGCGGTCACACCCAAAAAAATCCACAAAAGGGGCGCAAAAAGGGTCCACTTTTTGCTGAATATTTTGATAAACAGTCCATAAAGATCCAAAATTTAGGAGAACTTTAAAAGGGGAAAGTCCACTTTTGGGTGACGAGATGTTCAAAAAGTCCAATAAAGGACCTTTTTAGGGGGGATTATGTCTTTACTTTTACCAAAAAAGTCCACTTTTTCGAAGACCCGCACCCCCAAAAGAAATTCTGCGTTCGCCCTCACTATCCAAAAGTGTCAGACCATCACAGCACAGGATGCTAATACACTCAGAATTGCTTTCAGCTCAGAGTAGCCATCCTGAGAAGAAAAAATACAGAGGAAAGCTGCCAACATGCGATCTTTCTTTGTGCAGGACCAAATCTGTTCACAAAGTGCAAGTGGCATTAGCTGGTGGAGCTTTGCCAAGTGTGAGTTGAACTGTTGACTACACCCCGCCCACCAGATTCTGGCTCTGTATGACTAGCTGAAACTGTAAGTGTGAGTTTGAACGGTTGACCACACCCCCGCCCCCTACCAGATCTGGATCGTCGTGACTAGCTGAAACTGCCAAGTGTGAGTTTGAACTGTAACGGTGACACACCCACCACCTACCAGAGTTGGCTCCGTCTGACTAGCTGATGAAACTGCAGTGTGAGTTTGAACGGTGACTACACCCGCCCTACCAGATCTGGCTCTGTCTGACTAGCTGAAACAGCCCAAGTGTGATGTTTGAATGTTGGAACCACACCCACCTACCGATGTTGGCTCTGTTGACTAGCTGAAACTGCCAAGTGTGAGTTTGAATGGTGACTAAACCGCCGCCCTACCAGATCTGGCTCTGTCTGACAGCGGAGATGCCAATGTGAGTCTGAACTGTGAAACCACCCGCCCTACCAGATTGGCTCTGTATGACTAGATGAAGCTTGCAAGTGTGAGTTTGAGTTTGAACGGTGACCACACCCACCGTACCAGATCTGGCTCTGTCTGACTTCTGCCTGTTTCCCACATTCGTGAGAGGCGATTGTGAAACTAACAATAGTTTTAGGTTATTTGTGGTGTTAGGGTCTATTGGAAAAAAAATTGTATTGACGTAAGAGTTGACTATGTTGAAAAATGACAAAGATCTGATTCTTCTGTATGCCTTCTTGGTGAGGGGTAGAACTTCCCATTCCCCCCTTGTATTTGCTCATCCGATATTTCAAGCCATCTATATATTGTCATAACTCAGCAGAAACACTGCCCCCCAAGAAAGACCTTCATTGGATTCACCCAGTAAATAAACAGGAGGAAAAAAACAGAGGTAAGTATAGCCCATGCTGCAAATGATGGGGTTTTTTTTGCAGAACCTTTTTCTAAGTGTACCCTAAAGACGAGCTAATGGGCAATATCTGGGTTGAAAATCATGGTTGCTTATCAATATTATATAAAGTATAAAATCTAGGAATATTCAAAAAAAAGGTTTGACATTGAAAATGTTTTTATTTTGATCCAAACAAACCAATTTTAAACCGTTATTCTTACAGGGAACACCCAACTGAAAAAGTGCTCTGACCGTCAGGTGGCAACGGTGCATGTTAGTTCTTCACAGTCAAGCGCTCGGAAATTTTTTGGATAAGACCCTGATTTCCACGATTGATCGGGTAGGAGAATATGATGATCTTCAAGCAGAATGGTAGGCTTTAAGTTATATGAGGAGAAAATATCTTTCATCTCGCCATTTTGTACAGGAACAGAATGGAAAATCGTTGATTAACGGACTGTGATTGGGTGACACAATAAGGGTGTATGTTACGATTTATCACATTGTGCCAAGGTCAGACAGAAATTACCCATTCAAAACACAATGGATCAAGCCTATGGATCTGGAATTTTTAAAACAGTACAATTTCATTTTGGTTGATCTTGAATTGAATGGTTCAAGAATTTTCTAATGTCCAAAAAACGATACACCAAAACAAAAAATTTCATCTTATTTACTAACAAAAACAAGAGTTGCTATCTTCCAGCTATGAGTTTCATCATGCTGTGAGTGAGGAGTTGATATTTGGCATGTGAATAGGGAATGCCACAGTCAGGGGTGGTGGTTATACATGCTTTGAGGGTGGCCCATGCATGCAGGTTCAATTTGTTATCTAGAGGTCATGTCAATTTGCCTTAGAAAGCCCAAGAACCAAATTATCCAAAAGGATTCTGACATGAAGCACATAAACAATGCTAAGGTCAAAAGTCACACCACATGTCAAAGGTCACACATAGAGGGGAACTGCACAGAGTATGATTAAAGTCTTTGTAATACAGAATAACGGTCTCTGGGATGCAAAATTTATTCCATGAGCTTCTGTAACAAAGGTCACCCAGTTTAGGACCACAAAAATGGAAGCCTTTCAATTCCTGAAACTGTAAAGCTCTTCAGGCTTCAATGATGACAACAGACTGACAGCTTTTTATCTGATGTGGTAGCAAAATATTTAACTCGAGTCCTGGAATTGATACTGCTAAGACCTACAAACTCTGCAGATCAAAATTGCTTGTCATGTCCTCTTGTGTACAGCACTATTTATACTCCACAGCTACCTCATACCCAAAAATAGGCTATTAAGCCAAGAAAAAAACAAGTTTGTCTCAGAAGACCGTGCGCAATTTGTTTAAAATTGGTCTTTGACCGCATAATTTTTTTTAGGTTTTTACTCATTTGATTTTTTTTTAATTCATAAAAAAATACATCGGTCCTCGGACCGCTTGTGTCGCCTGCCGTCGTGGTTAGTGAATGAGAGGCCTAACATGACCTTTGACCTTGATATGTGACCTTGGACCTCATAAACAAATGAGGGTTTGCATGTAAACTCCATAAACCAAGTTTGGTTCCAATTGAACTACAACTTTTCAAATGAGGTCAATTTTACAACTTTTATCTTACAACTTGACCTCACATGACCTTTGACCTTGGCATGTGACCTTTGACCTCATCAACAAATGGGGGATGCCATGTTGCACCTGTGACCCAAGTTTGGTTTAAATCCATCAAAGTATGAGGATATTACAGGCAAATTTTAACCCTTTTTCACATCAACAACAACAGATATCAACAACAGACATCAACAACAACAGTGGACAAAGTGATTCCTATGTGTCTTCCTGCCTTAGGGCAGGCAACACAAAAAATGAAAATTTAACCCCGAAGTAGCCAAAAAAATGAAAAAATGGGTAAAAAATTTCGCATTAGTATTTTTCTAAAGAAAAAAAACAACCATTTTGCATTGCGATTTTTCACATTTCTGAGACAAACTTGTCTTGTTTTTTTTTACCTTACAGTTACATCAAGTTTAAACATAAACTAACATTGTCCAATTTTGAAAGTACACTGAACTATTGTGCAATCATTATTTGCACCATACCTGGAAAATCCCCAGTAGTTATGAAGAAAGTTAGCATTTTCCCCATATAGCACAAGGGGAAATCCCACTTTTGCAAGTTGTAAAGACAATATTATAGGTCTAACTCTTAGCCATGGCCTATGCATTCCACACAAGATGAAATATACTGAGCTAAATGTGAACCAAAGATGAAATTGCTTTCAATTAACTGGGAAATTCAATTAATTGTCATTCAACCATCTTGAGTCTGTTAACAAAACAGATACACAGGATACCAGCAACCAGAGAAGATATGCATCTTTCCATCAGCAGCAAAACTGCAACACACCGATGACACAAACATTTCCAAATTCCAGCCCCAGTTGATATAATTGATACCGTTATTGATTGGGTCATGTAAACAGGCTATGAAATCAATAAACTCTGGAATTTTTCCAGCTACTGCCCACAGTGCAATAGTTACACCACTCATTAAGAAGCCTTTGGAAAAAGAGGTTCTGAGCCAAAATTATCGAGAAATGTGCATTCTCCCAGCTCTTATACCACCTCAATACTAACAATCTCATCGATCCAATGCAATCAGCCTACCGCTCTCTGCATAGTACTGAGACAGCCTTGGTCAAGGTTGTGTCAGACATTGTTTCTGATATTGACTCAAGACGTGTTGTTTTTGTTGTGCTTCTCGATATGAGCACAGCTTTTGACACTGTGGACCATCAAATTTTTCTGAACCGGCTTGAAAAGTGGTATGCAGTATCAGGGGTAGAATTTCGACGCGAGTCCGCGAGTCGACTCACGCGGAGACTCACGCAAATTACTACAGCGCGAGTCCATGTGGACTCGCGTGGAACCATCGTATCAATCAGATGTTCACTCGGTAAAAATAATACATTACGATAACACGAACACCCGATTTCAGAAGAAGAAAACTTCCGATTATTCAATCAATCAATCAATCCTAAGTTTGTATAACCGATGCGATGATTGGTAATGACATTAACTAGTACGATTTTAAGCCAATATATTCCATTTTGTATGCATGACGTTGAATCTTGATCGGTTACCACTTTTTTTTTTTTTTTTTTTTCATTGTTTCTGATATTGACTCAAGACGTGTTGTTTTTGTTGTGCTTCTCGATATGAGCACAGCTTTTGACACTGTGGACCATCAAATTTTTCTGAACCGGCTTGAAAAGTGGTATGCAGTATCTGGTACAGCAAATGCCTGGTTTGAATCATATTTGAAAGGCTGTGCATCGCAAGTTAGCATATCTGGCACTCTGTCTGACCCTGTCATTCTTTGATTTGGTGTAACACAAGTGTCAGTGCTTGGCCCACTTTCATTTACCTGCTATTCCATACCTATTGGGGACATTGTGCGCTCTCACCACTTAAAGGTGCAACGAGAGATTTCAAATAACAGGTGTCCCTAAAAGTGAAAATTCTGATCTTTGTACTGATGTAAAGTAAAGCTCTCTATCAAAAATATCCTAATCTGAAAGGATTAAGCTGAGATCTGTTTCTTTTTTACAAAAATTGTGAAATTTCTAATTTTGTATAGGAGCAAACACGAAATTCAGCCTATGTTTTCTATTGAAATATAAGCATATACAAATTACCTTTTGTTTTCATTTTAAGTTATTTCTGTAGCCAAATAAAAGGTATGGAATCTATTGAGTGACTAATCTATATGAAATCACTACATATCACAGAAAATATGGATGACTTGAAATCTCTCGTTGCACCTTTAAGGCATCACATCTTCACCGACGATTGCCAGATTTATGCTTCTTTCGACCTTTGCATTTCTGGAGATGTGGAAAACATTCTTGCCAAAATTACTGATTGTATTGCTGAGATAAGAACCTGGATCTCTGCTAACTACCTTAAACCATTGACCTAATAGAGAGGAGGACCAACAACACACGAGACCCTATCACGTTGCCGCCTTTTGTTATTAAATCCTACCACGATCCAATTTACCGGCTTAAGGTAATCCGATAATTGCCCTCTCAGCAGGAGGGACAGCGCTCTTTGGAAAAGTGGCTTGGGGCATACTGGGAAGGATTTTTAACCATTTTGACAATTTCAGCCTAGCGCAAGAAACATGGAGAAAATCTATACTACGACAACTTAGGTTTGAAAAATATGAAAACTGTAGTGCAATACAAAATACGTTTAGAAATGTGATCTGTTTTTGGGGAGAAGTTTGAAGATGGTTTCTATAGTTTGAAGAGTGCTGAGATCATTTGGTGCAACCGCTGGGAAATGTGGGGAACATTGTAAAATGGGGGAGGGGGGGGGGAGGTTAGCAAAAGTAATTGAAATGAAGTCAAATGTACCCCAATACATTGTCTCGTTATAATGATTACAAATGGTAGAGTCAGGCCGGTAACAGGAGTTGTTTAGGGGGATGACTTTTTATACCTCAATTCGTCGCCGGGGGGCAAATTTGGCAAGAGTGGTATTTCTACCGAAAATTTAACCCTTTTTGAACCAAAAAACACATATTTGTTCCTTTTTAGCTGTTTTCATTTTTTTTGGGGGGGGGGGGGCTTTTTAAGATTTGGCGTCTGCCCCCTCAGCCCGCTGATTACTAGGGCTTGTAATAGTTTGTCTAAGGTTTTCGACCTTAGTTTAAACAGTTCAAGTAGAAGATTCATTCCAGAGATTTCGAAATATATATTTTTGTGTAGTACATAAAAAGAGTCCACTAGAACTTAAGATACTCCCTAAAATGCTCAATTCCAAAGTTAGAGATGAATTCGATTTGATGACGTCACTATGACTCATAAGGTAATAAACATAATGACTACTTGCAATATAAAGAAACATTGTGATATTTTGCACCATTTAGTGGCAAATAAATAATATTGTAACACGTAAACATTTTCCACCATCTTAGAGACATTATACCAGGGCCGTCGCTAGACATTTTGTCAGGGGGGGTGTAAATTTAAGAAATGTATGCTTGGCAGTAACTACCTTGGCCCTAGTGAGCATACAAACAAAGCATGGCGGTATTCGGCCCATTCACTTAAGGCCATTAAAAACTTTTCCTAAGTAGATGCCGTTTGAACCAGTTTCTTGTTGATCGTTTGAACCAATCTGCACACCAAAAGTGCCTTAACACAAGGACGCAATCCGGAAAGCCCTGAATGGGTTGGGTCCAGGTGCCCGATTTAGGGCCCCTGGTGGTTGAAGAGGCAGAGCAGGGTGGGGTCCAGGGGCGAGCCCCCGGAAGCTCTTGGATTTGAGATATTCAGAAACTTCAGCGATGACCACTTTTTTGAGGGTTAAATAGTAACGAATTCAAAGAAAAGACTGGTTTCTAACTTTGCTCACTGAAACGGGCAGTATATGCCTATAAGCTTGTACTTCCGAGGAGAACTATACACATAGTGAGCGCAATGCTGGTTTACGGGTGGGGATGTAGGAGCAGAGCCCCTGGCGGGGGTCCAGGGGCGAAGCCCCAGAAGCTCTTGATTTGAGCAATTCAGAACCTTCAAGATTGCCGCTTTTGGGGTAATATAGTAAATCATTCAAAGAAAGACTGGTTTTCTAAACTTTGCTCCTGAGCGGACAGATCAGCTTGTACTACAGAGGGGAACTACACATAACGAGCGCCAATGTCTTTAATGGGTGGGATGTAGGAGCAGAGCCCCCTGACCGGGTCCATGGCGGAGCCCCCTGAAGCTCTTGGAATTTTACTAGTAAGAAGGGTATTTTGAAGGGAAAGTAAGTATAGTCATTAATTCAAATGAAAGAATAGCCGACGGCCAGTAGACCTTTAAGTTTATGGTTGCTGGGGGCTAAGGAACCGATCCCTGCTATTTTTTTCCTGTGACCACTTCAAGCTCCCCGACTGAAAATTCCCCTAACAATGGTAGGCCAAACTAGGGGACTGGCCCACGGCACCCTCACCCTCACCCGTTTGCCTAATGGCCACAGCCATGTCTCGTGTTTCTTAAATTTATTTTAACTCATTTTTTGATCACAAATACTGTTGGCACATTAACAATTCTTGTTTACCGTGGTCCTAACTTGAACAAAACTAGTTGGCCCTGAGGGGAACCATGTTAAATATTTTGGTGATATTTGGATTTATGCCAATTCTGGAGTGTTTTTAATCTTAATGCTTTGGACGCCATTCTCTTGTTGTTGATATTCTTTATTCTCCTTTTTTCTCTTCTCTTTTCTTTCTCCTCTCTCTCCCTTCTTCCTTTCGTCGCTCCTCCTTTTTTCATCTCTTCTCTTTTCTTTCTCTCTTCTTTTTGAGGTTCACGCTGGGGGGTGTTCCACCCCCACACCCCCCCATGGCGCCGGGCCTGTTTATGACGTCATTATGAATAATGTTAGTATGTTGGTACTCATTTTGGATCAAAGGAAAGAGGACACCTCTATCTATTGCAACTAAATCAAATGTCTGTGATATTCCTGTGACGTACTAGGCGTGTTGGGATTTCCTTCCCGAAATGGGGGGGGCTGCCATCCTATCCACCACTTTGGGATCAACCCCTTTACCCTTTGCTATACTCCGGTAGTGTTTTTTTGATTGGGGGGGGGGGAAAACGGAACATAATGTCAATTGTAATTACAAAACTCATTTGACACCTTAAAAATGGGGGTTTAAGGTAGGGGCGAAAAGAATATAAGAGAGCGGTAACATAACCCCCCCCCCTTCCTGACAAGATGAGGGTTTTAATTAATCTATAATTATACTTTAAATAGAACACTGGCACATTTGAAAAATAGTGCGCCCTCAGATTTTTCAAAATCGATATTTTTGCAGGGTTTAAAGCTTTTTATAAAAAAGCCCTCATCCCAAAATATTAAGAACCAATCAGCTTCCTTATGAGTAAACAGAACAATTTTATACTTTAAGTCGCCTGCGACGTTAATTCAGCAGACGACACAATGGCGTTTACACATGAACACGCACTCCGTATGCGTGTTTCTCACGCTATGCACACTGTTTGACCGGTCTATAACTTTGGGGTTTTATATCAGTGAGTCACGAGTCAAAAATTTTCATGTATATCACATTTGTTGATTAGTTATGGAAAACTTAAAAGTTGGCCTACAAATTACCGGGTGTCTTATCCTCATATCAATGTCCTATCTGTTTTGGGGTATGTTATTTTTATGTGTAAAAATAATCTCTCTGTTCTTCCAAATGGCCTGAGAGCAAATTGAAGAAATTCATATTTTGTGAAAAATGTGCAGGCCAGCTTTAATTAGGTATAAATTATGACTTATCACAGGCTCATAATTCAGATGAAACATACATTGGAATCAGTTCGACATGGTATCGTCTATCAACAAGCCACAACCGTAAACAAATTCAAACATAACCGGAAGTTAAAATATTCAATTTGGTGGGTTTTCGAGGTTAGAATTCCACGTATGGGCGCACTTGGGCACAGCTCAGAGTTATACTTTGTATCAAGGTACATGAACTTTCATAACAACGTTTCTCAAGAGTCGGAAGTGCTCGACCTGTTCATATTATTTTCACAAGATTTTTAACATTACGGGTCACAAAATCACCCAAAATGCAAGGCATATTTTTTACAGTCGATACTCCACCAAGGATGATTTGGATGGGGTTTTCGGTATTTTTCTGAACAAAATTCTCCTCTATTTTGTGACAACAACTTGCCAAAAAAAGAATGGAAATTAAATGTACTATGCACTTTCAAAAAACCCCTACAGTCAGGGGTCACACATCTCGGTCAATTACAAAGTTTTGGGACAGCTTTTCCCGTAGTCATTGCATCGACAACCTGTCATCGGTGATGGTAACTTTCCTGTTGTTGCTGCAAAAGCCTGGAATTCCTTGCCATTGTCAATTAGAAATGCAAGTTAAATTGAGACATTCAAAAGTAATCTTAAGACATTTATTCTCGAGTAGTCGGTTTTGTTTTATTTGTAAACGCTTGTTACTTATGTGAATAGCGTCCTAAATAGCTGGTGTGTGTGGTGTGTGTGGTATGTAGGTATGTGGGGTGTATGTGCTTGTGTGTGTGGTGTTTATGTGTTTATGTATGTCAAAAATCACTTACTCAGGACACCAAGGATTGCATCCTCTCATTACAGTATCAAAGAATGTTAGTCATAAATGTTTTGTTGTATGTGAATGCAATGAACTTATCTGTGAAAATGAGTTTCCCTTGTTTTTTTTAATTTGTAGGTTTTGAGAGCCACTCAAGTTACTGCATATCTCCAAGACTGGATCTGTAAGCTGGCCTTTAATATCAACAAAAACATTGTTTGAGAAGTGGCTGCAGTTGATTGTCCTAGACGTCAATAAGAAATCCTTTCCCTCTGAAGTTATTCAATCAATCTGAATATGATATCGCAGTCATAAACCAGGAACTTTGAAACTGGATTCTTAACATGATTGGCTAGAGTGTCAATAGACATTGCCTCTAAAGAAGATGCTGGTGTCTCAATCTTGTAGTGGAAAGTCTCTGCAAATTTCAGCATCAATTGTGAGCTATTACGCCTTGTCAAGATCAGTTCGATTCCAGAGCTGAAGCTCATTACCCTGCTGCAAACTGTGGCAGAGTCCCTTGTATTATTTGTGCGTTCTTTCTTTCCTCTTTCATAGTTTTCGCTTAGTTTTCGAGTTTGACTCCATTGTGATTTTGAACATATTTAGTCATAAACAAACCCCATCTTTGACCGTTACATGTTAAGTAACTACATAGGGTCATGTAGTCATGTACGTCCAGGGTCAAAGTTCATTTATAACCAAAAATAATTCTACTCCTACAGATAACATTGACTTGTCACGTGACTCAATGACCTCTCGACAAAACATGGGTGCTGCGGCATGGGTTCAAATGTCATTAAAGGACAACTCCTGTCTTATTTAAAGTATTCAAAAATACATAAAATGCTACTTCTCCTACAGATTTGCATGGTCCCACATGACTCATGCATATGATCCAGTTTGAGACCTTTCCCAAAACTGTGCTCAACATGGGGCCAAAGGTCATTAACGGGCACTTCCGGTCTTAATGAAAAATCTCCAAATTTCATATCTGCTATATGCAATGTTGCTATTTGCAATGTGGTCTTGCTGTTCATAGTACTGGAGATTTGTATCTTATGTTAATGTAAAAGAAAGTGCATTTGTCTGATGTGTTGTTGATTGCAAGAAACTTAAATTGTGTTAGCTTGATCGTGAAATTTTGTCATTCGTGATACCTGGACCAGTGATGAAAATTAATCATCAGAGCTCTTGTAATTTTGAACTAATTCATCAATATATTTTCTTTTACTGCAAATGCATTAACCCGGGATCTAGCAGACATTTGTAACACATCTCAAGTACAAAAGTTTTGGAGTGATTAATATGTATAACCTGAAAGAGACCCCTGTAACATGATTCTTAGTGCTGCAATGGTGCCTTAAGGGATAACGGGGACTAAGACCAAATTGTACAGTGGTCAATTTTTGAAATTGATTCAATCAGGTGAAAAGTATACCAGTGTTATGTCTCTAACCATAAGGATTGTCAGAAAGTGTATAGTTTGTAAAATTACAGACTAATTTAATAGCCTAAACAGCAAAAGTCACTTTCAGTTGTACAGAGGTCCCAAATTTAAAGTTGCTCTGATTTGGATAACATGGTGGCAAAGTATTGTGTGGATTATAGGATTAAAATAAGAAATATTTTTGACCATCTTAAATGCTTAGTTCCGATGTAGGGGGCACAGAAGTCAACGTTCTATTCATTCAATGGGGCTTGATCTTGTTTCCCCCCTACTTTTTTAAGCAAGCATTGAGACTTTTCATGGAGGATGAGACCAAACTTCCGTGAAGAAGAAATGAACACCTGAATGCCACCTTGAACAAAAAACATGTGTGCAGAAGACCTTTCTAAGTCAAGAGCCATCACTTTTTCATGTCCAAACACAAGGGTTCTCAAATATAATCTAACCAGAGATGGCTACAATGTCTGGCTGCTTCACTGAATTTTGCAAGGTCCTTGTCTGTGCATTTACCAAGAGATGTTCCATTATCTGTGGTGCTGTTCCACAACCACAGGTGGTGTCCTGATCTGCTTCCAGGTAGCCCACTTCTGCAAGGAAACCTTAGATCGGCCGATTCTAGTTCTCAATCTGTTGAGACATTGCCATTCAGCCCATGAGGAGTCAGCTCCAGGTGGAAGATGCTCACCAGGCTAGATGAGCCAAGTACTATAAATAGCTTGGTATTTTCCAAGTTATTGTGCAAGTTTGCAAGATTGCAAGGTAGCTTCCCATGATCCAATTAGACAGTTTTTAGGCTATGTTTATGCATGATGATGCTGTAATGATTATCATTAGAGATTGGAGAAAACTAGCTGGAAAACACAAATACAGATAGATAGAGAACTTTGCCAGTTGTTGTGGATCTCCAGTATGGTAAATCAGTGCAGTACATCGTCACTGATCGTACCAGTATCAGGATAATACAGATACCACAGGAGCTGCATGTGCAAGCTATTTCTCCGCTATCACCTTTCAAGCCAAAAGTTTTGGAATCAAAAAGGGATTCCAGTTTGTGGTCCTGAAAGTGGACATTTGTGACAGACGGACATTTGGTGGTAACTCTTGGATTATTGTACTGTGGAATGTCATCGAGAGACAACCCCATTGTCTTCTTTCAATTCTGTACACTGGTACATAAGTCGTCACATAAGTGAACTCCCAAGACTGAAATCTTAATGTTGAATTATCATATTTGAATTGTAATTGTGTATTGGACATAATAAATTTGATTAAAATCATATTAAATCAGTATTATTATGTGAAGTTCAGACATTTGTGCACAAGGCTTATTTGTGTTTAAAGGGTATTTCTGACCTTGGCATTTACAAGACGTAACAGAAATTGGGGGCTCGTTGTCGGGAATTGAAATAAATTGGAGCCGTATTCAGAGTTTACACATTGAAAGTGTGATAATATTGTAAACATTGTGCACATTTTGCATTCAAAATTTTGGGTGTATTACATGTACAACTTTGTACATCACAATGGAGTTTAAACCAGAAGAGTTTATGGAACAAATATCTTGGGAGAAGTTTTATGAGCCTGAGTTGATAAATTAGCCAAGCATTTTGGACTTGAAGCTAAACATGCTATGAGAAAACAGGTTATAAAAATAACCTAATTAAAACTTTAGTCCAGGAAGATGTTTGGGATGACCCCTTTTTTGAAAGAATTTGGGTAGTTCAGGAACAAGGTGAAAGTGATTCATTGTCCCCGCCGAATGAAGTTCGGGACTATAAAATGGGCTCCGTCCGTATGTATGTCCGTATGTATGTCCGTGATAAAAATGTTAACCCTGGAACATTTGGGCATATCTTTTTTTCTGGTTGAGCTAGAGTAGCCAAATTTGGATATATTGTAGGAGGGGAAATCCCCCCCATCAAAATGGGGCATATCGAAGTATATCAACCTTGGTACCAAAATGTGGCAAATTCACAAGGAATATTGTATATGATATTTATTTTGTTATTAGACCTTTTTTGTTATATGCAAATAACCAAAGTAGAGACAACAATATGCATAAATTGCCTTTATTCAGACCCCAGTCCTGTCCAAAGCAAGAGTTAGGACTCATATTTTTGCACGATGCATAGTGAACCCTACACAACCCCCATTATACCATGGGTAAGTAAGTAAACCAAGTTGTGCAAGAGAAAATGGTTCAAGTAGTCTATATACCAAATCCATGGAATGAATCGTTATAACCGTGAAACAACCACGTACAATTCTAGTTTCAGTCTCGGTCACATGTGATGTTTTAATTATTCTCACCATCTAGAGGCCGCCCCTGAAAGGTCTAGTCTAAAGCAAGAACATATTAGACTCACCATTTTGGGTAACGGCACGGAGTTACTAGGAATCACAATTTTCTGAAGTTAGCAAAACTTTCTTGTTGATGGCATGCCTTATAATCGGCTTTTTAGCACTTTGAAGGATGCCCAGTGTGGCATTGTGAAATATCGCACAGTAGCATTTGCGGTTGCTCATCGTGCCTGTTAGATTCAAGTCGTCTAGGGGCCCATACACAGGATTTATTTAGGGGGTGTGGGGGACTTGAAAAGGTGGACTATTTGGGGGGGGGGTGGTAAAATCGGACCCCGGGGGGGGGTCTAAAGTTTGGTTTGGGTGAGGGACGGTGCCTTGGAAGTAGGACCAATAGCTATACAATTTTTTGCCAAACAAAGGGCCCCACGCTCTCCAGCGATGAATTTTGGGCGAAGATAACCCTAACGGACGAGGACTGGTTTTACCGTACCAGTACAAAATTCTACTGCGATGGAGTGGAGAAAGAAGAAAATGGACCTCTTTTTTTTGCACTTCTTTTGTGTTTTTCCCTTGTGTCTTGTAGCTGAGACGAACGTTATATCGACCCATTGCTATACCAAAAATTGGCATGAAAAAAAAGGGTCATTGATATACCCGAACGGATGAAAATGGGACGAGTCTATGGCACGTCAGTGTATGGTCATTTATTTTGAGAACCCCCCCCGGGAAGCGGGACTAACCCTCTAAAATCGTCCTTTTTGGACTTTTTGAAACATCTCATCGCCCAAAAGTTGACTTTTTTGTCCACTTTCTCACACTTTGGAGCCCATTTTATGGACAAAATCAACCAAAAGTTGAACCTTTTGCCCACTTGTGGATTTGTGGGGGGGGGGGGGGGTTGCGGCGACTGCACCTGCATTGATCTCAGGGAACCTCCATCTCCTAATGCCCATGTTTATGAACAAAACTCAAAAGCTTAGTGTTGATTTTGGAATTAGTTTTCTGTAACAAGTCGCTGGTCACTTGGGGACATTGGGCATACCGAGCTGTGGAAGCAACTTCTATAGTCCTGTGGGAGCATAGTCCGGGCTCCAAAGACGATAACTAGGTCATGAGCTCATAACCGAAACGCCGCACCCCCGGGGATGTTTGGAGACACTATTTGGGATACCTTATACAATGAGCTATCAAAATCAGGTTGATCTGCAAAAATCCCCATGCTGGGTTAAAGAGTGAGGGCGCGTTTTTTCAATATGGCGGCCAACATTCACTTAATGCACGTTTTGACTGTTTTAATCCACGTTTAATCCAAATTCAAGCACTGTGTGACTACTTAGTCGTACCAAAATAGTTGAACACCTTTTGGCATGCTTGGCCTGGCTCTAGAGAGCGTCATATTTCAAAATGGCCACCAAAATTATGAAACTATGTATTTACACACCTAATGCCTCTTTAAGGCAAAATGCCGGTGTCGCCTAATTATATACTTGGATTACTTTGAAGTAAAGTAAACACTTTCAAGTGTGTATATAGAGGGCGCTTTATGTAAAAATGGTCTGAGACTTAATATACACTAGGAGAGTAGTGGATTTCCAAATCGTGTACCACGCATTTCAATCACGAAACAAGACATAGACCCACTTGGTGTTAACAGTGGTCGATCCAGGTTGAAAAAACGTCAAAATTACCGGGGCTGAAATGCTTTACCTTGTTCAAAAAGGGTCAAAAAACGGGCTTATTTTGCCAGAATTTGCAGATTAACCGGGGGCCGCGCGCCCCCTCCCTGGATCCGCGCCTGGTTTAAACACACCAATGTGAACTCGCACACGGGCTTGATGTACAATAAACCCGAAGGGAACTGTCTACCGCTGAACCCTCGTCAAGTATCACTAATCACCTACACTGAAGCATTTAAAGAGAAACAACCAATATCTCTAGGAACCAACACTTCGCCATCCAGCATCTACGTCTAGTGCACTCACTAACATCTGCGTTTGACCTCTACTGTCCGAGGACTGCCATAAACAATCTTTCAAGTCAAAGGAAGTTTTTGGTTCGTTTTGATGTAGTTGCTATATTGAAAGAAGTCTTGGCCGCCCTCGTCTGAGCCCATAGACAATGTTGAGGTAATAGCGCCACCACCTGGCCACCAACCTTGTTTGTTCAAATCATGGTTTTATTATAGTAACTATAAGTTATATATAATAACCCAGTTCACATCACATTTATTACTCATTAATTATGTTATCTTTTGTAAAAAAAGGAGTAGCATGAACTCCTGATTCATAATTATTGGTCAAATCGCGCTTGTTATAGATTATATTCGAGCAGTATGCCACATTAATGTATGTATCTAAACTAACCTTCTCAAATATATGTTATCTCATCCTCGTTCGCACCATTGGAAAATCGCAGGCGTCTCTCTGGAAGTAATCTCTTATAGCTCGCGCCCTTCCGGGCGCGAGCAATAAACCCCAAACTCGTTCTAACTTCGTCTTCATGGCCAAATTCATTCCCATTGAAAAATGTGTGGTACACGATTTGGCAGTCCTCTATGGTGCTACCAACCACATGCAGCCTCCTTAATCATTGATCACCTTGAAACCGCGTAACTATGGTTTCTTGAGTCTTGGTGTGTTGACGCAGAGAATATGAGAAAGAAGGAGATGGCTCGATTTTGAAATCCGATTACCCAGGATTACTCTCATTCATTGTTTGAGCTTCAAGGGCCGCTCGATTGCACCTTTGAAGTAATCTGTTCATCCGACTCAACTTGGCCAGTCAGGAAAGTTTCAGAACAGGAAGTAATTGACTTACTGCTATACTAAAACAGTTAATTAATATTCCAGCTAAAATTTCTCTGCTGGTAATGAACTCCACGTTTGTTCTGATCGATAATTATTTATTTTATTCATTGGCGAAATAATTGAGGAAAACAGTGACTTTTTAACGAAAGAAAACAGCAAAATTAGCCCTTTATTTAATGTTTTGAGGTCAATAAAGGATGTTGTTATTTTAGCCTAATTTAAACATATCCGGTTAGTTCCTGTGAAATACGATATGATGAATGATTAGATAAATGCATTTTGAAAAAAAAAAAAAAAAAAAAAAAATGTGTTAATAGTTCATAAATAATATCTTTTAAAATATCTTAAATATAACCCCTTGAAATTTTTCACATGATAAAATATAGGAGATAATGCATTTTTGGCAAATTTTGCGTACACTACTTCACTA